>JANAVB010018998.1:7295425-7600813 GCA_029216955.1 Iris pallida
AATTTCCATGCTTCATCAATATAACTGTCTATAATTATTTTATAGTCTTTGTCATTTACTTAGATTTACTTGATGAGATGTATTCGTTCCTGTCCTGACTGGACCTATTAAAAATATTACAGATGTTAGTCTTGAGGATGCATGCCCTACTCACTATGGATCTGGAGAGGGATTAGCTACCTTTGGTCCCGACTCTCAGGAGTGATAGGGAGACTAGTTTAGTAGACTGATTTAGATTTCTTTACTAGAACTTGAGTTGTAATAATTTGAGAGTTGACTTATTTTGAGTTGTTTTGAGATACTATCATTTAATAGTTTTTATTTGTTTTCTTTTAGTTATAGAATTCTGTGTTATCCTATCGTGCTTAGACTGTGATTGAGTTATATTATTTTTATACTTGTCCTTCGTTCGGAGTTGAGATTTAAGACAAGTACATTATATAATTGCGTGAGTTGGTTTAGATAGTGACCTAGAACAGCGTTCTACCGTCGATTCTGTGACGTAGGCTGGGCGTTGTTACGTACTTGTACCCTTACACAGGGTGCGGTCGTGATAAGGAGATAGACTATACAGAATGGGTCGTTAGATGAACGAAATTGGTATATCGAAATGTTGGTTGAGCGAACTTACGATAGGATGGCTTTGCTGAATGACTCCGACCCCGTGCGGCGAATGTTGGAATGTGTGTAGGAAATCTATGCTGGAAGTTTAAAAATCGGAGTAATGCGAGCTTGGATAGAAAATTCCGTACTATCAATTTGGTTTGACCTTAGGAAGGGGTCGGTGTTGATATTGTTGTTTGGGAACTATGATTCCAATACTGACGGATGACCTTAGCCTAAAGACATAGCCTAGCGGTTAGGCAAGACGTCCCGACACGAAGAGATAGGAATTGTGGAGGCACCGCTCATGAGGTTTCGGTTGACATGCAAGTATATCGAAGACGCTTGAATATGTGCACGATCCGACTCGAGTGGTGATGGCAGAATTCTCTATCACGAGGCTTGGCTGAAATATATGTATTTTGGGGATGCCTAAAATATGTACATGATCCAACTAAGTGATACGTTGAATTCAAGTGACACTTGAGGAACGGGAAAGTGTCGAGGATTTTGAGATCGTGAGTTTTGAAGAAAAGATTAAGGGTAGCACGAGCGTGGCTTGGATTTGAGGAATGCATAGGAGAAATGTGTGCGACAAACGTAGGATGTTGAATAAAGTGATAAGTCGATAAGTAAGTACTCAGTTAGTTCGAGGACGAAACTTTTTCTGAGTGGTGTATGATGTTAGCAAGGACCCGTGCTTCGGCACGAGATGTGGTGTCAAGCGTTAGGTCCTCGACATAGAGTTGCTTAAGTAAGATTTGAGTTGTTTCGAGTTAAGTCGAGAATGGCCGTAGGGCAGGTTTGGTGAAGTTACGATGAGTTGCTGGGCACGACCTTGAAATATGAGGCACGATCGTGCCGTCACAACACGAGTATAGGCATGTCATTAAGTGGCGAGGCACTGCCCCAAATATGTAAAATTGTTACATCGAAATTGGGTACTATCGCGTAGTTGCGTCTCCGATTATCAGCCGAAAGGTAAGCACGACTTGATAGGTTAACGTTGTCTGTACGAGAAGGGTCTAGAGGCAAAGTACGAGTTAACGTTGTTGTTGCAAGTACGGGATGGTCTTGAGACACAAAATAGGCCAAGGCATCTGTCCTAAAACTGATCCTAAGGTAAGAGTAGAAAGATAATACAAAGGGACTATGTTGTACAAAGTAAATTTATGTATCAGTTTTGTATGGGTGGGCGAGGAGCTCACACCACCAGTACAGTTGAGTACTGACACCCACACAGTGTTTATGTGTAAGAACATGTAGAAGCTCGTGGCGCGGAGCTCGTTTGGATGCGTCGAGGCACGAAGTTCCTTGGCGATTCGAGGCGTGCGGCCGCATGGAGTCTGGACTTATACGGGACATAATATATGGACATCGCCTCTCCGAAGCATCTGTTGCTTCAAGACTTGTATTGAGAGACGAGAGAGAGCTGAGTGACTTGTAATGTGAGAAGAGTGAGCTTGATTGACTTGTAATCTTGGCCTTGCGCCCCATTGTAATCCTTGTTTCAATATCAATAAAATGCATCTTTTGAATGACTTGTGTTTTGTTCTAAATTTTTGCTGGCATATTCAATGTCTCTGCTTGGGACTTATGTGCGACGACCCCGTCGCAGCGCTGTAATCGGCTGTTATGGAACCCGCCTTACACGAGTACAATTTAGGCTCGTATGGCATCACGTCTTAGTGAGGACGATCGCTCCTACGGGAGCGGGGCGTGACATAATGGTATCAGAGCATGGCTTTACGTCATTGGACTTTCGATTGAATTCTTTAACTCCGATGTTTCTGCGAACTCTGAACATTGCTTCCGCAAATTGATATCATTGGTGCACTCTCTCTCAAATGTCCCTATGGGATGTCCATACAATAAGTCTATATAATTTGCAAAATGTAAGAAAAATAGTTTTTGACAAAAACAAAAAAATGGTTCACGTGAAGCACGGTTGGCTAAGTCGGGCTGGGCATATATACGAAAGTTGTGTCAACCTTAGAAGAGTCGAGTGCGAGAGTCGAGCGTGCTTGAAATTTAAGGAATCGTTCGGACGAAAATTCAAGGAAATAGATTGTGAATCGAATGATAAGTTGAGGATTTGTTGAATGACTTCATCCCTGAGTGGTGTATGCGATCACCTCAGGGATGTCGATCGATCGATTGAGGATACGGGGTGTCAATGAGTCTATCAGCAAGCGTCGCGTGTATGCAAAGCCGTAGATCGAGTATCGTTGAATAAGTTGTAGTCTTGAGATTTGACGAGTTGAGTCGAACAACCTAGAAATGATACATACGAAACGTGTACGGGATTGAGGATTGCACGAGTATGAAACGCAAAAATGATTGAGTATGTGAAACTGAATCGAAGAAAAGTTAAGGTGTGCGAATGGGTAACTCGATCGAGGAAATCGATAAGAATCATATACGAAAAGTTAGCACGATCGGATGATAGCGTGCATGAAAGTGATTCAAATATTTAAGAATAACTTTAAGGAATCGGGATGGATGTTGCTAGATGATTTGAGTCAGCAAGAAATGATGTGATTTGAAGAAAAATATTGCTTGATGACTTAAGATAGACGAATGAACAATACGCAAATTTGGGTTTGAGAATTTGATGTTGTGAATGATTCAAGGGATAATGACCGAATTGAATTTGAATGTCGAGGAGATTATCCAGTCGGATGATAGCATCATTCGTACGACTTGAAATTCGTTGCAAAGGAAGATCGTCAGGTTACGCATATCATCGATGGTATTGATGCATATCAAAGATCGATATGCGATAAATCGGGGGCACTCTAATTCGAGGAATGATGATCGTGCAAGTGTTATTGTTCTGACGGATGCTATACTTAGGATTTTGATTGAAATAAATATGGATGAAACAGAAGTGTCTTGATGGATACGCGGATAACCACAGCGTCGACATTCTTGTCTTGCGTGAGCGCAACTCTAGCCTCGTACATGCGTCGCGTCGGATTTGGGGCGATCGTTTCACGTGAGCGCTGACATGGTGATTTATGTCGCGAGAATGATCGAAATCGGAAAATTAGGACGCGACAACTTTGATTGTCACGACTTGTTGGTTTGATGCAAAGGAAAATTCGAGGATGTTTGGACTTGCGATTGATGATTGAGTAAACTTGAGGATTGAATATATCCAATCTACGTATCGAGAATGAATTAGTCTAGACACAAAATAAGAGTTACGTCCCGATGAGGATGATTATCCTGCGGGAGCGTGCATGGTGATTCATGCCCACCGTGGATAATCTGACTCGCGTGAGATCGGGGCGCAACATATTGTTAAACTAGACCACCTTATGATCGAATACGTGAATTGTGATGAACGACTTAGGAAATATGAAATATAAATTGTGGTTTAGCACAAATTAGTGTCGTAGCGTGCTCGATTGAGAAGGATTGATTGGTGAATTACATCGAACGTGTTCGAGGAGATAGACTATGCGGAATGGGTCGTTAGACGAACGAAATTGATTTGTCGAAATGTTGGTTGAGCGAACTTGAAGTAGGATGGCTTTGCTGAATGACTCGGACCCCGTGCGACGAACGTTGGGATGTGTGTAGGGAATCGATGCTCGATGTTTAGAAATCGGAGTGATACGAGTTTGGATAGAAACCCCGTACTATTAACTTGGTTTGACCTTAGGATGGGGTCAGTATTGATATTGTTGTTTGGGAACTATGATTCCAATACTGACGGATGACTTTAGCCTAAAGACATAGCCTAACGGTTAGGCATACGTCCGAGTGCGGAGCGGTAGGATTGTGGAGGCACCACTCACGAGGCTCGGTTGACATGCACGTATATCAGGGATGCCTGAATAGGTGCACGATCCGACTCGAGTGGTGATGGCAGAAACTCTATCACGAGGCTTGGCTGAAATATATATATTTTGGGGACGCCTAAATATGTGCATGATCCAACCAAGTGATAAGTTGAATCAAGTGAGACTAGAGGAATGGAAAGTGTCAAGGATCCAGAAATAGAGTTTCGAAGAATGTTGATGGTAATGCGATCATTAAATTGAGATGAGCTTGAATATTGGTTGATCGGTTGGTGTGCCCTAAGTCACGACCTGCACCCGATTTTCGGACGCAAGCTCGTGAGCAAGCCAGCTACGTGTCGAACGGACTCCAGCCCGACTCGAGTACGTATAAGCTGTCCAGAGTAGGGTATCATGTCTAATCTAAACTATATCTCAATCCACATGAATCATATAAACAAGAATAAACAAGTATCGGTCATGGTCTGCAGCCCATTAGCATATTGTTCGATTAGACTCCAAGAATGATATGAGTCTATAAATAAGCAGAGTATATCATGGTATGGAATGTAAAGCACGAGAGGATAATAAAGAAATATCACCAGCAAATACCTGTATCATACATCACAATCCTCTACCATTCCGCTCTGCTAACTAACTCCATGCAGTCACTAAACCTGAAGAGATCATTAGGTCCTCAGAGGACTAGCAAGATACATAAAACATGCCTATCTAACAATTTAATCATGCAATATATAACCAGGTATAAACAGGAACTAGACATGAGACTGATATGTGGCTACTGACAGGTAGCTATGAACACGGATACGGAATCAAGTAAGCATAAATGAACTGCTAGAAGATCAATAGAATACCAACCCTCGCCTCGAATGTGGACTCGCAGGTAAGTTTCCAGACAAGTCACCCTCGCCCCGTGTGTGGACTCGCAGGTGCAAACGACAACCCTCGCCCCGTGTGTGGACTTGCAGGTTGTGGGAAAGACAAAGGAATAGCAGTTCACTCACACATACTTGCAGACACGACTCTGTCAAGATACATGTAAGACACGGTACAACTCAGTCATGACACAGGTAAGGACAACTTTAGCATGATCCATGACGTAAACAGCCTGGTATAACTACACTATCAAGTCATGAAATACTGATATACAACCAAGACAATAACTAGTAAAAATGGTATCATACAAATCTATAGCAACTAAGGTAACTAAAGATAACATACTAAACAGTGTACTATACATGAAAATAAACTGTAGAGGGAGGCAAGGTATACTTGCCTAGAGGTTGCACGCAGATCCAACAAAATATTATCAACTGATAAGCCATAAAATCCACATCATCAAATTGTCTCCAAAAGCTGAAACAGACATCGCCAACATTCTAAATAGTCAAATTAGCTAATATTGCATGTCCTTAAGTCCAATTCTGGACACAAGGGCAAAACGGTAATTTTGGCTAAAACGGTATCCGCCGTTGGACTCGCTTTGTACTGAAAAGCGTACCAGAATCAATGGTCTCTAAAGTCATCAAACTACATGTCTACGAATTCGTTTTGATGATACGAACCCAACGTATGTCCAATTTTGATTTCGGTGGCCATGTACAAATTGCCCGTTGAATCGAAGGGGCCCGCGAAACGGCGATCCAATCAACTGTGTCAGAATCGGACCAAACTTGGCATACAGGACCAAAAAATGATACGGTCCTGATGGCACAAGTTTCGTCTCGATCTGACAAGCATGCACAAAGTAATTGAGAAATTTGCAAAGGGGCCAATACGGTGAATTTCTACGGATACACCAAATTCGTCGCGCACGATGCGACGCAATTTTAATTCCGTCAAAGCCCACACGTCCACGAAGCCGATACGCACCTTTCGATGCTTTCGGTTCGCGACCACATCGCCCGAAATGGCGGGACGCATCGTATCGAGGGTTTTCGTGATTTCATAAAATAGTTTTTCATGTATTTTTCTCGATTTCAATCTAATTTATCTTACTGTATAAATCATTAGAAATCAAACTACTGGGAGGTTTCCATCCTCTACAGGTTGTCAAAACATTTCTCAGACACAATGTTAAAACCTTCGAAGGATCGACGAAAAACTGCCTTCCAATTCATGGTCGGGGTTGGACGTGCTCTGTTTTTTGGACAGAGTTTCGTCGAATTTTGGGTTGACTTACTAACGATCTAGAGCAGCCACATACATGCTAGTTAGAGGAATTCAAAGATGTATAAGTAGGCTCTATACCAGAGAAATCCGTTCGTGAAACAGTCGAGTGTGGAGGGAGAATTCTCGTCGCGAAGTTGCCCTCATTGCAGCAACTGCTGCTGTTGCTGCCGTGGCATCTTCGGCCTGCCGCCTCCGGCCAGTGCCGGCCGTCACGCGGGGGCGGAGGCCGCATGCGCGCACGCGGGGGAGGGGCCCGAGGTCAAGGAAAGTGGAGAGCTAGGGTTTCGTTTCTGCTCTCTCGATTATATATTTACGCGAGTACAGGGGGTCGGCCGTTTGCTCGGGTCTGGGGGTTTAAAACCGCTCGGCTTGGAATGGTTGGGCCTCAGCGCACGGGCTGGGCCTGAATGCTGCTGTTGCATCCTTCTTATTTCATTTTCTTTTCTTTTTCTTTTTAACTATTATATGTTATATATATATATATACGCTCGCGTATACACCTATATGTATAGATACATATATATACTTCCACATATACACCTTCATATATTAATATATATATATATATATATATATATTATATATATATAATATACGCTCGCGTATACACCTATAGGTATAGATACATATATATACTTCCACATATACACCTTCATATATATATATTTTATATATATATAATATATATATATATAATATATATACACACGTTGTACCTTGTATATATGGATATTTATATATACATACACACTTATATTTATATAATACACGTACACACATACGTATGCACATAATATATTTATTATATACACGTATACACATATATATATATTTATATATATTTACACCTATATATATATTTATATATATACACATACACATATCCTCCTATATATATGTATATATATAAACACACCACATTTCACCTATATTTATACTATACTACACACATATAATTTATACATACATATATATGTATATATATATTTATAAATTATAAATATAGTTACAAATCAATTATAATATATATAATATATATATATTATATATATATAGATAGATATAATATATATATATATATATCTATATTATTCTGGTGTTTATACATATTTATATATATATACCTATACCACAATTCTATACAGGCAAATATATCTATATTATATAATATATTTTATATAATATATATATATAAATATTATATATAATTATAGTCTATATATATATAGTTATACTATATAATATATATATCTATATATATATTCTATATATATATATATATTCTGGTGTTTATACATATTTATATAGATATACCTATACCATAAATTCTATACAGGCATACACTATTTTAAATATAATCTAATAATAAATAATATTATATACTAACAATCTCAATAGTATTGATAACAAAAATAATAATAATAATACAGAACGAATATACAATATCCCATAATCGGCATTGTATCTACTTTAAAAATATGTCTACATGGCCTATTGGGTCTCACTACATGTCTACATGGGCTTGGATTTGGTTCGGTCCAGTTCGGACTAACTTGGTTCAACCGGGTTCCTGCAAAGTCAATAAATCTAATAATAATTAATTAAACTTACATATAATGGTCATGCTATAACTTGGCCTAGTTTTTCTCGTTAGGACACTCCTTGGCTCGGCTTTCCCTTACCATGGCTAAACACTAGTCAAAGTATGCCACTGCACTATCCGTGCCAAGATTCCTAGTCGTCTGGTATTTCAAAACTCAACCATGGCTAAAATCATCTACCATAATAATTAACTAAATAAACATTTATAAAATTCTAAAATCACTATTCAAATCAAATAAATAATAAAAAAATAATTTGAAAAAAAATGTTCTCCGGGAAGGGAAGCTACAAATCTATCCACCTTAAAAATAATTTTGTCCTCGAAATTCCAATTCATGACTATTCCTTAAAATTCAAAGTCTACTATTACCTTAATCTCCTCAATTTTAATTCCTCAAAAATAGTTTATAGCCTCCTCCTAATCATTTTGTAACTACGAAGCCTCGAGGACTTCTACCCACCTTTGGTCATACTACTCCTCAAACAACGGTCACTAAGTCTTATGGTCTTCTAACTAGTTGCTAACAATTCTACCACAGATATCTAGGCATGGCGTCTATAATCCCTTAGATCTATAAACAACCAAGCATTCAATAGTCAAGCAATATTATACTATATTTAAGAATTTCTAATGATTCCTAGACAGCACGATCATTTGTCACCTCGAAATCGGAAGGGACGAGAATTAATGGTACAAGAAGGCGAGGAGAATAATCGAGAACGAATACGAGTTTTAAAGACGGTAGAAAATTTCTAAGAGAATTTTCAAGGCAGAGTGGATTGAGATATCTAAGGTTTAGTCATAGTCGCAGGCTCGTATCAGTACAGTTACGTAACCGATACGATATGCTCCGACCTGCATGGGCCACCACAAAAACTTGTCACGACTGTAACGCCCCAGTCCCAAAATACGTAGGGCCAAGTACGTAGACATGCCAGCTGTATACATACGAAATACATGGCCTCGTATGTATACATAAGCTGTAAAATATAGTAATCCAAGACAACTAAATCTCATCCACAATGAAAGGAAAATAATATAGAAATCAACTTAATATTTATGATACAATCGTTGGGCGGAGACAAAGTCCACTACCAACTATTTAATAGAGAAGAAATATACAAAGAAAGTGATTGGTCGAGCGAAGCAATGACAAGTCCAAAAGCAGTCATCACGAAGGAAGGAATGGCCTTAGCTAGAGCACCTGCAGAAAATATGAACACACACCTGGAGAAAACCAGTCCTCAAGGGACGTAACAAGACACATAATATCATGCCGATAAACTGAATAAATAAGCTCAACAGAAAAGTATGCATGAGTAAAGGTTCCTAACCATTCTATGTGACATGCATTTTAGAGGACACGTTCTACGCAGGGGCTGTAACGATTCACGCAAGCAAGTAATAAAGTGGCCAACAAGTAGCGCTCATCCGAGACACTATCGGCCGGGTAACACGTAGCGCTCATCCGAGACACTATCTCCCAAATGTGTGTAAAAATAAATGTAGCCCCTATGCTAGTAGCTGTCCCCTCCCTCCAATGATACTATACGTGTGTCGTAACCATGACACACAACACATGTCGTTTCCACAACACGAGTTTATAATAGATAACTGTCAAGTCTTCTAACATGCCTCTATTGACAGTTATTCCTACGCATGCGCACGGGTGATCGGCCAACACGCAAGTGACCACTACATGACACTCACACATAACTCGTGTACAATCGTGGCAAGTCAATGAGACACTAAATTTGAAGGTAGTCCCTTAACTCTAAGTCAATTTTACAAAATATAGTAATTTGTATCTACATATAATTTAGAAAGAAACAACTTAAAAATAAACACACATGCATGATATTGAGCAGAAAATTTAAACAGTAAAGGCAAGGTGTCTTGCCTGAGGTTATGTGCAAAAGAGAATAATCCAGTAGCTCGAACCGACAAAATAAACAAGGCAAGAAAAGCCAACTCCCGCAGATGACTCCGGATGCTGCAACAAACATCACGAACGAGTTTGGAATATAAGATATGCCTAGGAAACGCCTGTCCAAAAGTTAAATTCTGGAACAGGGGTAAAATCGTAATTTCGGATCAAAACGATGTCCGCCGTTGGACCCGCTTTGCACCGAAACGCGTGCCGAAGTCTACGGTCTCTAAAGTCGTCAAACTACATGTCTACGGTTTTAGTTTGAGGAGAGGAACTCAACGGTATGTTCAGTTTTGGATTCCGAGGAGCCGTGCACAAAATCGTCCGTTTGAGTGGGTCGCGGGCCCGCCAAAAGTGGGTCCCGATTCGACCTTCTCAGAATCAAACCAAATTTGGCATGCAGGACCAGAATTTCGATCCGGACCTGTTGGCGCAAGTTTTGTCTTGATTCGACGACTGTACACAAAGTTATGGACAAGTTTGCAAAACGCCGATACGGGGGTATTTCGACGGATACACGTTGATTTCGTCGCACACACGCGACGAAACTGAGTTCCGTCAGTTCCCACATATCCGCAACGTCCATATGCGTCTTTTGATGCGTATAACGCGCGACCACGTCGTCCGGTTTGTCGGGGCGACGTCGTATCGGACAAAAATTTCAGAAATTAATATTTTAGAAAACAGTTTTTCTCACAAGTTCAACATGGAATTAATACACACACAGAATTCGAAATACTAATCTACCAGTTACGTTTTTATTATGGTTAGGTTGTCTTCAAAAGTGTTCAATTAGTTTTTACAAAAGTGTAATGAACAGCGAGAAAAGTGGCCGACAAGTTGGCGTTTCAAAACAGTTTTCAGGATTCAGAAAAGTGGGTTTTTCTCCAACTTCGTCTCGATTTTTCGAGCAAGTTGGATGGCCATGTCAAAATCCACCTGGGGGATCTTGAAGAGGGTTATGAGGGCTTTCTACACGAATTTACGGATCTAAAAACGGACTAGAATCGAGAGAGAAATCAAACGGAGAAGTTGGGTACCTTGAGTGGAAAAACTGCTCCGTGGGTGACGCGGGGCTGACTTCTAAAACTCCGTTCGTCGCGTACAAAGCTCCGTTGCTGGTGAAACGAAGTCGAGGACGAAGAGGGTATAATCAGCCTCAACTTTCGTTTTGGAAGTTTAGGGTTTCGTTGTTTGTAGAAAAAGTTATATATATACTAAGTTGGTCAAAAAAAACCTAATATAATATTATTACTAATATCCCCCCCCCTATAGCCTTTCCAATTCCACGGGTTGCTAACTCTATGCTGTGCACGGATGGGGGAGGGGCCCGCCCACTTTTAAGTGGGTGGGTTTATTTATTATTATTTTTTTTCTTTTCTTTTTTTCTTTTTCTTTTTTTTTTTTCTTTTTTTTTTTTTCTTTTTTTTTTTTCTTTTTTTTTTCTTATTCTAAAACTTATATATATATATATATATATATATATATGCATATATATATATATATATATATATATATATATATATATATATATATATATATATATATATATAGGTATATATCCATAAAAAAAAAAAAAAAAAAAAAAAAAAAAAAATATAGGTATATATCCATAAATACACCAAAAAAATTTATTTAAATCCAAATATCATTTAAAAGTCAACTATCCAATTATTTAATATATTTGAGCATATCTATATATATATAAATTCAATCCTTAATAGATCAACTCAAAATAAAAAATAGTATTTAGATAGGAAAAACATGGTTATTAAATCTCCACAAATTTTAAATAAAAGTTTAATATTATCTACTATATATATAATGCATCAAAAATATATTTTTACATATATGCGCAAATTTAAATTGCCATAAAAGGCAACAATAGTAATATCACATAATATCCATTAATATCAGCAATAATAAAATGTCTATTTAATTTTCACAAAATAACTTTAGTAATAATAAAATAATAAAAATTTCTCCAATGGGTGAACTGTACCACACACCCTTATCGGGGTCCCAAAACATGTACAATATTATAAAATATTATTTAATAATAAAATACCAATAATTGTACAAATATTTAAATAATTAGAATTTGTACATCAAACTCTAAAATAGTTTAGAAAATATTTCTAAGTACATAAAATAAGTCTACATGGCCATATTTGGTCACCCTACCTGCTTACATGGCCTTGGGTTTGGTCCGGACCCAGTTCGGACTGAATTGGCTAAACCGGGTCATACAAAAAAATAAAAACAATAATAAAACCATCAATTGTATAATTTTTTTTTAAAGTCTAATAAAATAAATAAATAAAAATTAGGGGTTTTACATCCTACCCAACTTACAAGAATTTTGTCCTCGAAATTTAGGATTAATAGGGTAGATAGATTTGAGGGATAGGAAGAGTTCGTCAATACCAAAAATGTAATTAAATTTGGTGGATGCGATAAAACGGCGTTCAACACCATCATGCAATAGAAAATTTTGGAGTCGATATATACAAAATATATCATGGTTATGGAATTGAATAAGGATCGCTAGTGAAGGTAACAAAATTTTGAATATAAAATTTTAGAGAACAGTAAGGAATTGAGTAGGCCAAAGAGAATAAGTTAGACATTTAGGAAATGTGATTCCTTAAGGGAGAACTGGATACTAATCGACTTGGTCGAGGGTTTGATTAAGTGATGATTAGAATCACTCTCGTGCGTTCAAGAATAATTGGGAGGACACGATAACAATTCTAAGGTTAAGGAACGATGAGTAGTTAAAGGTGAGGATACAGCCACATGAGTCGGTCGGTGGCTATCGACATTTGTGTATAATTAACCGATTGGGCAACCAAAGATAATACCTTGAGTCTATCTTAGCAAGTACAGTACCTTGTCTTTCTAAAATAAGTAAAAGGCAAGAACAACAAAGGTTTCAAAGACGGTGTTATATATTGAGTACGAATTGCGGGGTTCATAGACGACGAAAATAATTCAAAAGAGAATTGTCAAGGCTGTCGCGGAAGAGATTCTAAGGCATGTTTAACTATGTCTCCATCCGCATAGAATAAGATATAATAAGCGAACCAAAGTGCAATAGGTTGATCAGACCATCATGCACCGGTTCTGATTAGACAATATGTTAGTGGGTGCACCCAATAAAATTTGTCATGATCAAGCTTGGTAAAGAAATAAGCTTGCAAAACTGAAGCTACATTAGCAGCATGAGATAGCCAAAATATGAGCAAGGAAGGTACGACTGAAGGAAATTTTAAATAGTCCAAGATCTTTTAAAATCGAGTCTTGTCCGAAGTGTGGGCCTATACAGTTGTCCTAGTATTTCTTTATTTATGGCTGGATAACTAGATAAGGTAGGGTCCTCTGAATTTATAGTCCAAGTGAACTTACCAATGTGGTTCATGAGGAAAAAGGTTTGCTAGGTGGTGAGGTATTCTACCCAACTTACAAGAGTTAAACTAGTAGTGTGATGGGACAACAGGTCAAGCAATCAAGATAAAATATAAATTTGAGCATTACGGAATTAAGTAGAACAAAATCACATATCGGTCGAAGGAATTGAGTCGAGATGGAATCCCTATTCGAAAATATATCGGTATCATGGTAAAGATTATAGTTGGCCATTTTGACCATAAGGTCATATCAAGAAATAGAGTACAAGGAGATGGGTTTTGGTGGGACATGATATGTCTACAGGAAGGTGGACTTGTCTAGGTCTTACATATGGAATTTATTGGAAGAAAAAGTCTAGTGTTGTACTCTAAATATCTAAGTCACGGTAAGGGATGCAAAAAAGATCTAAAATAGAAAGTGGGAGTTCACGAGATGATAATTAATGCACAAAATAAAAAGATTCAGTTAAAGCATGAGATCAAATTAATTAAAGAATCCATAAAATAATTTAGGAACAAAATTTCGGAGAGAAGATAGTCTCCTAGATGAATACAGTTAAGGAACCATTAAATCATTAATCAAATTGCAAGTGGGTTAGAAGTTCGCAATTAAAAGATCTAGAATTGAAGGAAGGTCGAGTAGGCCGAGGTGAAAATACAGTCACATAGCTAAGTAGATGACTAACAACACTTGTGTATATACTACTATCATGGTCATGAGTGACATGGCAATTAGTGTGGAATACTCAGTAGGGTTATCTTGGGGCCTACCATTAAAATTAAACTCAAGTTTCCTCCAAAAAGTTCAAAAATAAACTTTCAAAAATAAACCACCAGAATTTGTATTCACTCCAAGCCGTTCAAATTCATCATAAAAATTTAAATCACTCTCATAAATCTCAAAGCAAAATTTTATCACGTTACTACTAACCTAATCCAAAATTTACGTTTAAATTCAACTATTTAACTCGAGAGTTCATAATTTACGAATCCATAAAAATTTCATAATCAATCAAAATTTAACACTCTAAAATTTTTAAATAACTCATAATAAAACTCTTAGCATTTAAAAGCAATAATAAAAAATTTAAGCTTCATGCTATCATAAATTTTAACTTCCATTCATGCTAAGTTATTCCAACAAAATCAAAACTTTTAAATGGTAACTTCCTGTAATCAATCCAAAATTTTTTTCCATCGCATCCTTCAAAATTCTCCAAAAATTTAATATTAGCAATCCCACATTAAACTAAAATTTTCAAATAATCTTATCAGTCAAAATCTTTTTTTTTTTTTTTTACCAAAAATCTAAATAGATTTGTAAATCCTCAATCACAGGACACCATTTAAAATAAAATTTTCTAAAAAATCGTTTTCATAACTTTCAAATATTTTAAACCAAAATTCACCGTCATTACTTCCACTTAAAATTCAAATTTACAAAACTCAAAAATCACGAGTTGTACGATGCAAATTTAAATAATTTCTACAACCACATTTGAAATCTAAGATCATTTTCAAACCCAATTTATAACTGCTCAAAGGTGTATAACTATAATCCAAAAAACCATAAATGTAACAACTCGAATTCAAATAAATTTTATATTTGCTTAAAGATGTATAGCTATAACCCCATAATTCATAAATATCAAAACTCAAAACTCCAATCAATTTCTTAAATCAATGGTACAAAGATTCTAGCTATATATATATATATATATATATATATATATATATATATATATATATATATATATTTCCTTCCTGCAGTATCAATCCTATGGTGCTTACTATTTAGAAATCTCAAGATTAAAACTTTCCTTGGTAATATCCTACTTTACCAATTACTAATCATTAAATCACACAAAAAAAATATTTTTAACTCAATTAGAGTCTTGAATGTATTCCAATTGCCAATATAACCATTCTAGCCATGTGTTTGACCTATGAGCATATACTAGTGTAGTCATCTTTCTAGTTGACACTAAGCACGAAAATAATAATCGACGGTAGAAAGGAATCAAGCAAGATGCAGTTCAAGGAGGTCGAACAAGAGTTCGGAATTTGAAGCCAAGGGAAGAGGTCAAGCTGTATGAATGAGATTCCTAGATTCTAATCCTATGTTGCAGGCTCACATCGGTACAATTACGTAACCGAAGTGACAAACTCGACCTGCATGGGCCACCACAAAAACATGTAACGCCCCAGTCCCAAAATACGTAGGGCCAAGTACGTAGACATGCCAGCTGTATACATACGAAATACATGGACCTCGTATGTATACATAAGCTGTAAAATATAGTAATCCAAGACAACTAAATCTCATCCACAATGAAAGGAATAATAATATAGAAATCAACTTAAATATTTATGATACAATCGTTGGGCGGAGACAAAGTCCACTACCAACTAATTTAATAGAGAAGAAATATACAAAGAAAGTGATTGGTCGAGCAAAGTAATGACAAGTCCAAAAGCAGTCATCACGAAGGAAGGAATGGCCTTAGCTAGAGCACCTACAGAAAACATGAATACACACCTGGAGAAAACCAGGTCCTCAGAGGGACGTAACAAGACACATAATATCATGCCGATAAACTGAATAAATAAGCTCAACAGAAAAGTATGCATGAGTAAAGGTTCCTAACCATTCTATGTGACATGCATTTTAGAGGACAACGTTCTACGCAGGGGCTGTAACGGATTCACGCAAGCAAGTAATAAAGTGGCCAACAAGTAGCGCTCATCCGAGACACTATCGGCCGGGTAACACGTAGCGCTCATCCGAGACACTATCTTCCAAATGTGTGTAAAAATAAATGTAGCCCCTATGCTAGTAGCTGTCTCCTCCCCCCAATGATACTATACGTGTGTCGTAACCATGACACACAACACATGTCGTTTCCACAACACGAGTTTATAATAGATAACTGTCAAGTCTTCTAACATGCCTCTATTGACAGTTATTCCTACGCATGCGCACGGGTGATCGGCCAACACGCAAGTGACCACTACATGACACTCACACACAACTCGTGTACAATCGTGGCAAGTCAATGAGACACACTAAATTTGAAGGTAGTCCCTTAACTCTAAGTCAATTTTACAAAATATAGTAATTTGTATCTACATATAATTTAGAAAGAAACAACTTAAAAATAAACACAACATGCATGATATTGAGCAGAAAATTTAAACAGTAAAGGCAAGGTGTCTTGCCTGAGGTTATGTGCAAAAGAGAATAATCCAGTAGCTCGAACCGACAAAATAAACAAGGCAAGAAAAGCCAACTCCCGCAGATGACTCCGGATGCTGCAACAAACATCACGAACGAGTTTGGAATATAAGATATGCCTAGGAAATGCCTGTCCAAAAGTTAAATTCTGGAACAGGGGTAAAATCATAATTTCGGATCAAAACGATGTCCGCCGTTGGACCCGCTTTGCACCGAAACGCGTGCCGAAGTCTACGGTCTCTAAAGTCGTCAAACTATATGTCTACGATTTCAGTTTGAGGAGAGGAACTCAACGGTATGTTCAGTTTTGGATTCCGAGGAGCCGTGCACAAAATCGCCCGTTTGAGTGGGTCGCGGGCCCGCCAAAAGTAGGTCCCGATTCGACCTTCTCAGAATCAAACCAAATTTGGCATGCAGGACCAGAATTTCGATCCGGACCTGTTGGCGCAATTTTCGTCTTGATTCGACGAATGTACACAAAGTTATGGACAAGTTTGCAAAACGCCGATACGGGAGTATTTCGACGGATACACGTTGATTTCGTCGCACACACGCGACGAAACTGAGTTCCGTCAGTTCCCACATATCCGCAACGTCCATACGCGTCTTTTGATGCGTATAACGCGCGACCACGTCGTCCGGTTTGTCGGGGCGACGTCGTATCGGACAAAAATTTCAGAAATTAATATTTTAGAAAACAGTTTTTCTCACAAGTTCAACATGGAATTAATACACACACAGAATTCGAAATACTAATCTACCAGTTACGTTTTTATTATGGTTAGGTTGTCTTCAAAAGTGTTCAATTAGTTTTTACAAAAGTGTAATGAACAGCGAGAAAAGTGGCCGACAAGTTGGCGTTTCAAAACAGTTTTCAGGATTCAGAAAAGTGGGCTTTTCTCCAACTTCGTCTCGATTTTTCGAGCAAGTTGGATGGCCATGTCAAAATCCACCTGGGGGATCTTGAAGAGGGTTATGAGGGCTTTCTACACGAATTTACGGATCTAAAAACGGACTAGAATCGAGAGAGAAATCAAATGGAGAAGTTGGGTACCTTGAGTGGGAAAACTGCTCCGTGGGTGATGCGGGGCTGAATTCTAAAGCTCCGTTCGTCGCGTACAAAGCTCCGTTGCTGGTGAAACGAAGTCGAGGACGAAGAGGGTATAATCAGCCTCAACTTTCGTTTTGGAAGTTTAGGGTTTCGTTGTTTGTAGAAAAAGTTATATATATACTAAGTTGGTCAAAAAAAAACCTAATATAATATTATTACTAATATCCCCCCCTATAGCCTTTCCAATTCCACGGGTTGCTAACTCTATGCTGTGCACGGATGGGGGAGGGGCCCGCCCACTTTTAAGTGGGTGGGTTTATTTATTATTATTTTTTTTTCTTTTTCTTTTTTTCTTTTTCTTTTTTTTTTCTTATTCTAAAACTTATATATATATATATATATATATATATATATATATATATATATATATATATATATATATAGGTATATATCCATAAATACACCAAAAAAATCTATTTAAGTCCAAATATCATTTAAAAGTCAACTATCCAATTATTTAATATATTTGAGCATATCTATATATATATATATAAATTCAATCCTTAATAGATCAACTCAAAATAAAAAATAGTATTTAGATAGGAAAAACATGGTTATTAAATCTCCACAAATTTTAAATAAAAGTTTAATATTATCTACTATATATATAATGCATCAAAAATATATTTTTACATATATGCGCAAATTTAAATTGCCATAAAAGGCAACAATAGTAATATCACATAATATCCATTAATATCAGCAATAATAAAATGTCTATTTAATTTTCACAAAATAACTTTAGTAATAATAAAATAATAAAAATTTCTCCAATGGGTGAACTGTACCACACACCCTTATCGGGGTCCCAAACATGTACAATATTATAAAATATTATTTAATAATAAAATACCAATAATTGTACAAATATTTAAATAATTAGAATTTGTACATCAAACTCTAAAATAGTTTAGAAAATATTTCTAAGTACATAAAATAAGTCTACATGGCCATATTTGGTCACCCTACCTGCTTATATGGCCTTGGGTTTGGTCCGGGCCCAGTTCGGACTGAATTGGCTAAATCGGGTCATACAAAAAAATAAAAACAATAATAAAACCATCAATTGTATAAAAATTTTTTTTAAAGTCTAATAAAATAAATAAATAAAAATTAGGGGTTTTACAACGACCCGTACCCGATTTTTGGACGCGAGCTCGTGAGCAAGCCAGCTAAGTGTCGAGCGGACTCCAGCCCTACTCGAGTACGTATAAGCTATCCAGAGTAGGGTATCATGTCTAATCTAAACTATATCTCAATCCACAGGAATCATATAAACAAGAATGAACAAGTATGCGTCATGGTCTGCAGCCCATTAGAATATTGTTCGATTAGACTCCAAGAATGATATGAGTTTATAAATAAGCAGAGTATATCATGGTATGGAATATAAAGCACGAGAGGATAATAAAGAAATATCACCAGCAAATACCTGTATCATACATCGCAATCCTCTACCATCCCGCTCTGCTAACTAACACCATACAGTCACTAAACCTGAAGAGATCATCAGGTCCTCAGAGGACTAGCAAGATACATAAAACATGCCTATCTAACAGTTTAATCGTGCAATAATATAACCAGGGTATAAAACAGGAACTAGACATGAGACTGACATGTGGCTACTGACAGGTAGCTACGAACACGGATACGGAATCAAGTATGCATAAATGAACTGCTGGAAGATCAATGGAATACCAACCCTCGCCCCGAATGTGGACTCACAGGTCAGTTTCAAGACAAGTCACCCTCGCCCCGTGTGTGGACTCGCAGGTGCAAACCGACAACCCTCGCCCCGTGTGTGGACTCGCAGGTTATGGAAAAGACAAAGGAATAGCAGTTCACTCACACATACTTGTAGACACGACTCAGTCAAGATACAGATGAAGACACGGTACAACTCAGTCATGACACAGGTAAGGACAACTCTAGCATGATCCATGACGTAAACAAGCCTGGTATAACTACACTATCAAGTCGTGAAATACTAATATACAAGCAAGACAATAAACTAGTAAACATGGTATCATATAAATCTATAGAAACTAATGTAACTAAAGATAACATACTAAGACAGGTATACTATAAGCATGAAAATAAACTGTAGAGGGAGGCAAGGTATACTTGCTTGGAGGTTGCACGCAGATCCAACAAAATGTCATCAACTGATAAGCCATAAAATCCACATCATTACAACTGTCTCCGAAAGCTGAAACAGACATCACCAACATTCTCAGAATAGTCAAATTAGCTAAGATTGTCTGTCCTTAAGTCCAATTCTGGACACAGGGGCAAAACGGTAATTTCGGGCCAAAATGGTAATTTCGGGCCAAAACGGTATCCGCCGTTGGACTCGCTTTGTACCGAAAAGCGTACCAGAATCAATGGTATCTAAAGTCGTCAAACTATACGTCTACGGATTTGTTTTGATGATACGAATCCAACGGTATGTCCAATTTTGGATTTTGGTGGGCCGTGCACAAAATCGCCCGTTGAATCGGATCGTGGGACCCGCAAAACGGCGATCCAATCAACTGTGTCAGAATCGGACCAAACTTGGCATACAGGACCAAAAAAACGATACGGTCCTGATGGCGTAAGTTTCGTCTCGATCTGACAAGCGTGCACAAAGTAATTAGGAAATTTACAAAGGGGCCGATACGATAAATTTTGACGGATACGCATCAAATTCGTCGCGCACACGCGACCAATTTGAATTCCGTCAAAACCCACACGTCCACGAAGCCGATACGCACCTTTCGATGCTTTTGGTTCGAGACCACGTCGCCCGAAATGGCAGGACGCACGTCGTATCGAGGGTTTTCGTGATTTCAGAAAATAGTTTTTCATGTATTTTTCTCGATTTCAATCTAATTTATCTTACTGTATAAATCATTAGAAATCAAACTACTGGTGAGGTTTCCATCCTCTATAGGTTGTCTAAAACATTTCTCAGACACAATCTTAAAACCTTCGAATGATCGACGGAAAACCGCCTTCCAATTCATGGACGGGGGTTGGACTGTGCTCTGTTTTTGGGACAGAGTTTCGTCGAATTTTGGGTTGACTTGCTGGACGATCTAGAGCAGCCACATACATGCTAGTTAGAGGAATTCAAAGATGTATAAGTAGGCCCCATACCAGAGAAATCCGTTCGTGAAACGATCGAGTGTGGAAGGAGAATTCTCGTCGCGAAGTTGCCTCATTGCTGCAACTGCTGCTGTTGCTGCCATGGCGTCTGTCGGCCTGCCGCCTTCCGCCAGCGGTCGGCCGTCACGGCGGCGGTGCGGAGGCCGCACGCGCGCGTGCGGGGGTGGGGGCGCGAGGTCAGGGAAAGTGGAGAGCTAGGGTTTCGTTTCTGATCTCTCGATTATATATTTACGCGAGTACAAGGAGGGTCGGCCGTTTGCTCGTGTCTGGGGGTTTAACCGCTCGGCTTAGGAATGGTTGGGCCTCAGCGCACGGGCTGGGCCTGAATGCTGCTGTTGCTTCCTTCTTATTTCATTTTCTTTTCTTTTTCTTTTTAACTATTATATATTATATCTATATATAAATGTATATACGCACGCGTATACACCTATATGTATAGATACATATATATACTTCCACATATACACCTTCATATACACCTTCCACACATATATATATATATATATATATATATATATATATATATATATATATATAATATATATATATATATATATAATATATATATATATATATATATATATATATATATATATATTAAATATATTATATATATATATATATATATATATATATATATATATATATATATATATATATATATATACACACGTGTACACTTGTATATATATGGATATTTATATATACATACACACTTATATTTATATATATACACGTACACACATACATATGCACACACATATATATATATATATATATATATATATATATATATATATATATATATATATATATATATATATATATATATATACACGTATACACATATATATACATTTATATATATTAATACCTATATATATATTTATATATATACACATACACATATTTACACACACACATCCTCCTATATATATGTATATATGTACACACACACATTTACACCTATATTTATATTTTTTTTTACATACACACATATATAATTTATACATAACATATATATATGTATATATATATATATATTTATTTTATATATATATATATATATATATATATATATATATATATATATATATATATATATATATATATCCTGGTGTTTATATATATTTATATATATACCTATACCACAAATTCTATACAGGCAATACAATATTTTAAATATAGTCAATAATAATAAAATAATATTATATAATAACAATCTCAATAGTATTGATAACAAAAATAATAATAATAATAATAACAATAACGAATTATAATATCCCATAATCGGCATTGCATCTACTTTAAAAATGTCTACATGGCCGTATTGGATCTCACTACATGCCTACATGGGCTTGGATTTGGTTCGGCCCAGTTCAGACTAACTTGGTTCAACTGGGTTCCTGTAAAGTCAATAAATCTAATAATAATTAATTAAACTTACATATAATGGTCATGCTATAACTTGGCCTGGTTTTCCTAGTTAGGACACTCCTTTGGCTCGGCATTCCCTTACCATGGCTAAACACTAGTCAAAGTACGACACCTGCACTATCCGTGCCATGATTCCTAGTCGTCTGGTACTTTAAAACTCAACCATGGCTAAAATTATCTACTGTAATAATTAACTAAATAAACATTTATAAAATTCTAAAATCACTATTCAAATCGAATAAATAATAAAAAAAATAATTTAAAAAAAAAATTCTCCGGGAAGGGAAGCTACACCCTACGACTAAGTTAGCGATAAGCACGAGCGTGGCTCGGATTGAGGGAACGCATAGGAGTATTGTGTATGAGAGTCCTTGAATGTTGAATTAAGTGAGAAGTCGATAAGTAAGTACTTAGTTAGTTTCGAGGATGAAACTTTTTCTGAGTGGCGTATGATGTAGTGCCCCGTCCCGCTCAGTCAATCGGAGGAATCAAAATGCCAACGGCGTTCGAAATTAGCCATGCAACGGAGACTCGAAGGCCTGCTCGATCTTGGCGACCCCTCGCTCAGGTGGGTGGCTTCGGTGAACTTGCCTCAGCTTGGCCTTCGCACTAATAAAACGAAAGTTTTCAAATGCACAAGGAGGCTTGATAATAAAATAGACGAATCCACATAGCTAAGGGAATAATCCCAAGTTGGGTCGATTGAGTTAGAACATGGAAAAAGGTCCCACAGTCGGCTTAGAATCGTTGCACGGTGGCTTTGAAAATTGACACTTGGTCCTTCGTCCCGTGGCTTGGGAGAAGGAATGTTGGTCTTCGATACAAAACCATGAATTAGCCTAAGACATAGGCGTCGCCCGCGTAAATGCTCGATAAAGCATGCATATTTCCTCGATGCAAGGCTTGGCATAGCCTTTGCTCGTTCCTCGGGTTAAGTTGTAGGCTCGATTAAGTTAGGCAAAGTTATGCTGGTCGACCTAAGTCATTTCAAGTACTGTCCCGCTCAAATTGTCCCATGATCTCAAGGCCCATCATATAAAGTATGACTTGGGCGATAGCGTCGCGTAGAACACGAGTTGGTTTAAGGCACGAGCCACAGTTGGTTCAGTAGGAAGTTAGCCACAGTCTGTCAAAACATAAGTAACACATTATGTTCAAGTTAAGTGGAAAGACTATGCAATAGCCGTTCCCTGAGTTCAAACAATGTTAAGTCAGAGCGATGGTTAGTCGCCGAGAGGAATATGTCGGGACTGTAGGTCAGTCACCGAGGCAACCCTGGTTTGGGCTGTGCAAGAGTAGTATAAAAAATGGAAGAAGTAAATGAATCGATTTAATAACAAATTCCAATGATACCCTAATATATATATATATATATATATATATATATATATATATATATATATATATATATACCTTATTAACAAAACACGGTCGTTGGACGACTTGTCGACAAGGGGTGTTTTTACCGTTTCTTCGGATCGAAAAGCCTTGGGCCAGGGGACCAATGCCGGCCATAGAGGAAACGGGGGTAATAGCCGAGCTGAGTATGCAGCAACCGATAGTTCGGGGACTTGCATCGGAGATCGCTACTTGCGGTGCAAGGATCCCGTTTACCAGGCTATGTCCAGAATGGCTTATTAATGCCAGAGACCTGTGGGTAATACACCTAATACAAATTATTATCAACTAACAGGGAAGGTGATAGTAAGTTTTGTGTAAACACGGTACGAGTGGTGTTGATAAGGTATGTGTGCACGGCTTGCACCATGGTTTAAGAGCCTAGGACTTGGCTATAGCAAGGACCCATGCTTCGGCACGAGATATGGCATCGAGCGTTAGGTCCTCGACATAGAGTTGCTTAAGTATGATTTGAGTTGTTTCGAGTGAAGTCGAGAAGGTCCGTAGGGAAGGTTTGGTAAAGTTACGATGAGTTGCTGGGCACGACCTCGAAATATGAGGCACGGTCGCGCCATCACAACACGAGTATAGGCAAGTCATTAAGTGGTGAGGCACTGCCTCAAATATGTAAAACTGTTACACGGAAATTAGGTACTATCGCGTAGTTGCGTCTCCGATTATTGGCCGAAAGGCAAGCACGACTTGATAGGTTAACGTTGTCGGTACGAGAAGGGTCTAGAGGCAAAGTATGAGTTGACGTTGTTGTTGCAAGCACGGGATGGTCTTGAGACACAAAATAGGCCAAGGCGTCTATCCTAAAACTGATGCTAAGGTAAAAGTAGAAAGACAATACAAAGGGACTATGTTACACAAAGTAAATTAACGTGTCGGTTTTGTATGAGTGGGCGAGGAGCTCACACCACCAGTACAGTTGAGTACTGACACCGGTACAGTGTTTATGTGCATGAACAGGTAGAAGCTCGTGGCGCGGAGCTCGTTTGGATGCGTCGAGGCATAAAGTTCCTTGGCGATTCGAGGCTAGCGGCCGTGTGGAGTCCGAACTTATACGGGACATAATGTATGGACATCGCCTCTCTGAAGCATCCGCTGGTTCAAGAATTGTATTGAGAGACGAGAGAGAGCTGAGTGACTTGTAATGTGAGAAGAGTGAGCTTGAGTGACTTGTAATCTTGGCTTTGCGCCACATTGTAATCATTGTTTCAATATCAATAAAATGCAACTTTTGAATGACTTGTGTTTTGTTCTAAATTTCTGCTGGCATATTCTATGTCTCTGCTTGGGACTTCTGTACGACGACCCTGTTACAGCCGCTGTAATCGGCCGTTATGGAACCCGCCTTGCACGAGCACAATTTAGGCTCATGCGTCATCACGCCTTAGCGAGGACGATCGCTCCTACGGGAGCGGGGCGTGACAACAACCGAGATCGATCAATATCCAAGTATACTAATAACTACATCAAGGAACTATGGAGCAATATATAAAGTCTCTATTGCAGTACGGTGCGTACTAACGACCGAGAGTAGGAAACAAGTTATGGTACGTAACAAGACACTGACACGAACACTATGAAAGTGTATGAAAAGTAAATGACAAGCAGGTGCTATGGTAAAATATGAAAATAAAATATAGCAAAGCAACAAGTACATAACAGAAAAGAGACATGTACCAACAGGAATAATGGAAAGTATGCATGTAATAAACTGTACATAGGGCAATGTATACTTGCCTGAAGTTTTTCCCAATCCGTGCTGAGACTACGGGTACCAAAAGTCACATCCAAGCCTAGGCATGAACTACAGTTGGTACATTCTTGATGAATCTACCACCCAAGACAACCAACCAAGAGTTACACACTATATGTATATACGTAATTTATTGGCAAAACCATATTAGAACTTTATTAATAATAATATTATTTAGGAAAATATTTCTCTAGATATGAAATAGCAAAAATTCTTTTTAGGTGATTTTAGAGAAATTCTATAATATACCAAATATTGATCTACTATTCAAACTCGCATACATATAAAGTTCCATAAAATTTACATATAACACAAAATATACAACATTAGTATATATAATAAAATGTAATTAGCTTATACAAGTAACATTTATGCATATATAACCTTATCATACAGAAAAACATGTATTTTAAAATTATATTCATACATGATTCAATATATACCGTAATTATTTGTATAGTATATGTATGCTGTACACGTATAGGTTTCATAAAATAATATACAATACATTTAACATTACAAGATTACTTATCGTATATATAACCCTTATAATATTTATATAGCAGTAGATATTTAAGCTTATAGTTAGTCATAGTATTTTGTATAATTAATCATATATTTATTTATATATATATATAGTTATGGTTACACCTAACTTATACATGCTAGAATACTTTATCTAAGAACTAGGAAACATTTATGAAATGCCCAAAAACCGTAAAAGTTTTATGAAAAACCCACCATAAAATAATATTTTATCACGTGCCCAGAATTAGCAAAAAAATGTATAAAAGGGTTCGGAATGACATTTTTGCCCTTCTAATTTATTGAAAACACCGACGAAACCTACTCTTAAAAAAATGTTTTGATTCTTCCTCTTCTTCCATATGCTGCTCACTTTCGAATCTAGGTTTTCTCCTCCAAAATCTTCAAAGCTTACTTCAAAAACTTGTCAAAATTTTTTGGAAAGGCCGACAAACGGTAAAACTGTTAAAATGGAGGTCTATACATCATTTTTGTGATTCTAAAATTTTGGAAGACCGACAAGCGATGAAGCGGTTTATCTCCGGCTCCTCAAAAATACGCTCCTTTTGCGATAAATCGGGCCTCGTTTCGACATTCCAGTCAAAAGTTATGGCCCTCCAAAGTTTCAACTGGCCATTCCCCGTGTTAAAATGCAGGAGAATAATCATTCTCTGTGTTAAAATGCAGGAGAATGACCATTCTCCGTGGTAATATCATGGAGAATAGCAATTCTCCGTGTTAATACCACGGAGAATTGCCATTCTTCGTGGAGAATTGTCATTCTCCGTGATTAAAATGACGGAGAATGGCAATTCTCCACGGAGAATGGCAATTCTCCACGGAGAATGGCAATTCTCCACGAAGAATGGCAATTCTCCGTCATTTTAACATGGACAATGGCCATTCTTCGTGTTAAATTGACGGAGAATTGCCATTCTTCGTGTTAAAATGACGGAGAATGCCTACTTCCCGTATTAAAATACAGGAGAATGGTCATTCTCCGTGATTTTAATATAGAGAATGACCATCCTCCGTTGTTGAAATCACGGAGAATGATAATTCTCCGTCATTTTAACACGGAGAATGATCATTCTCCGTGTTAAAATCACGAAGAATTATCATTCTCCGTGTTAAAATCACGAAGAATGACCATTCTCCGTTATTAAAATCACGGAGAATGACAATTCCTCGTGTTAAAATGCAGGAGAACGATCATTCTCCATGTTAAAATCACGAAAATGACGGAGAACAGTTGACAGAAACCTAATTTTTTAATTTTTTGGAGAAAACAAATTGTCAGTAATAATGATTCAAGAGTTTTTCGTTCTTTTTTCAAAACGGTGCTGGCTCTTATGGAGAAGAAGAATAAGATCTTCTCTCCACAATTGACCTATTCGCCGGAAAACTTCAAATCTCTCCACGAAGATGATTATGATTTTGGGCGATAATCGGAGTTCGACTGAAGAAAAGCACAGTGAACTACGAACGATATTTGCGATCTCCGCTGAAGATGAGAGCAGTGGAATTCTTATCTCTCGTGAAGAAGAAGAAGACGAAAATCGTAATCTAAATCCGAGTTTGTGAATTCAAATACATATATATGACCAAATTTGTGCGAAGAGGTAGTTATGGTATTATCAAAATGGCAATTTTGTAAATACAGAGCATCTAAAGAAAATCTTGGAATATTTAACGTAAAATTGTATAATTCTGGACATTTCATAAAACCCACCCTGCGGATGGGTTTTTTATAAAAACTAACCCCGAAATTAGGTATCTCAATAATTTCCAGTAAGAACTATGAGAGCAGGGCAAAATGGTAATCTACCTTACTATTCTTAGGCTAACAAACTTTAGCTGTTCATCATCACCATCATCATCTTCTTGTTAAGGGTTGAAGAATAGAAAAGGAATACGCTGGTAAGGTCTCCTTGCAGCGTCTTCCAATCCTAATCGTCGACGAAGAGACTGCAGCATACTCGACAAGGGCGCTGCTTTCGGCAACGCTCGTTGAATCTGACTCACACGTACCAGCTCAAGGAATGGATGAGGCTGTTTGATACTGGTGCAATGCCCTACTAATTAGTCGCACACTATCGTCTGCACGTGTGCGAGGTGTGATAGCAATAGTGGTGCATGGGAACAGCAGTCAAACGACTATGGCTCATCATGGTTGGCTAGCTACATATATTGTTGGTACGACGAACGCGTGGAACAAACATCACTGGTGGTGCGACATTATGGCCATCGGGAACTCGGGATTGGCCGACGACCAGAAGGGTCGTGTGTCGCATGTTGGCATCGTTGTTGTTTCCATTTACGACGCGGTTGGCCATATCTTCTGCCACCCGCGCCTACATGTGGTGGTGGTTGGGTTCAACGGTGGAGAGTTGACAGCGGGAAAATAGGGGTCGAGCACGAATTCGTCGGAGACTGCACGAGACGTGGGTACGTCTAGCCTACGTCACAGTGTCAGCAGTAGAACGCTGTCCTAGGTCCAACATTTAACACAATCTAGAATATGCTCCAATTGGAGAATGATATTGTAACGCCCCAGTCCTAAATGCTTGAGACTAGATACGTATTATGCCGGCTGTATACATACGAGTAAATATACGACTCGTATATATACATAAGCTGTAAATATAGAAAGTCAAAACACTAAATCCCATCCATAAAGATAAATAATGATATAAAGCAACTTTGAGTTTGTCATGTACACAATAGTTGGGCGGAGACAAAGTCCACTACCAACCAAATTAATTATGGAAAAATATACAAGGAAAGAATTTAGCAAGCGAGAGCAAGTGACGAGTCCAAGAGCAATCGTCGCGGAGGAAGGAATGGCCTTAGCTAGAGCACCTGCAAGAAATCACGAAACACACACCTGGAGAGATCACCAGGTCCTCAGAGGGACGTAACAAGACACATAATATCATGCCAATAAACTGAATTGCACTGTGAGGACAACGTTCTACGCAGGGGCTGTAACGGATTCACGCAAGCAAGTATAAAGAGTGGCCGTCAAGTAGTGCTCATAAGAGACGCTATCGGCCCGGACAGAAGGTAGTGCTCATAAGAGTCACCCTCGGCCCAAAATGTGTGTAAAAATAAATGTAGCCCCTACGCTAATAGTTGTCCCCTCCTCCCAATGATACTATACATGTGTCGACTCCACGATACTGTTTAATCCTTAATAACTGCCAAGTCTTCTACACAATCTATTGGCAGTTATATCCTAACGCACGATCTGTACGCACCAATGATCAGTCAGCACGCAAGTCCGCATCTATATGCGACTCACAACTCACACACAATCCGTGGTACATCGTGACAGTTTATGAGATGCACTAAACATACGGTGGTCCCTTAACTCTAAGTCAATTGCATAAAGTATAATAATTTGCATCTATATATAGTTTTATAAGAACAACATAAAGAAAAAGCATGTATGATATTGAGCAAAAAATTAAACAATAAAGGCAAGGTATCTTGCCTGGTGTTACGCCTGGTGTGGTACAATGATCCAATAAGTCCTGTTCGGTCCAATTGCCAAGGCTAGTATGTAGGGGGTTCGAAGTCACGAGAAAATAGGACACACGATTAGTCGTGAGCAATGAGGATAATTTGAAGAGAATTTCTAGAGAGAAGTACTTTTACTAATTTTAGAAAATATTATAATACTTGACTTTATATATATTATATATATATTTTTTTGTTTTTTTAATATATTTTATATATATATATATATATATATATATATATATATATATATATATAAATATAAAAAAAAATAAAAAAGTATATATATATATTTTCTTTTTACTAGTCCTAATAATTTCTAGGAAAATACTTGAAAATTATAGATCGTTTTTAGACTAACCTTGTAAAATATAATTTTTGACATAAAGAAATATATTTTTAGTTATTAGAAAATAATTTTAGTTTCAAACTAAGTTGGGCAAGAAAAAGTTTTATAGTAAAAAAAACCGTCTATGTAATACCTTGTAATAATATTTTCACAAATATCTTACTATACTTATTTATAAATTTACCAAAATATTACTACTAATATTAATGGTGGAAAAATATTACAATACCCTTTTAATTTATACTTATATTTTTTTCCAAAAATCATAATAATTATTTCAATAATCATAATAATAATAAAGAGACTTTTGTTGTCCTTTTCCTTTTGAATTATTAAAACAAACAGAATAGCACTTAATAATAATAATAATAATAATAATAATAATAATAATAATAATAATAATAATAATAATAATATAAACTCTATACTTTTCTTCCCCCCCCCAAAATTACTCAGTAAGGGAGAGAGAGAGAGAGAGAGAGAGGGAGATGGGCAGAAAAGGGGAGGTAGTTTACCGGACGGCGGGTAGGGCGGCGGTTCTCAGGTGCCGGCGGCGCGCCTGGGGAGGCGACGGCGGCGCGGTGTACTCGCGCACGCGCCCGGCTGAGGGCAGAAGACGGCGGAGGCGATGGGGTTTCCGGCCTGGGCGTTCTTCGCGTGGCCGTGGTGGTGGAGCGGGAGGCGATGGCCACCGGAAGGGGTGTCAGCGGACCGCGCGTCGGCCGGCACGCTGGTGGTGGGGAACTCGAGGCGAACGGCGGCGGCAGATCGGAGTTTTGGGGGCGCGCCTGTCGCGGAGGCGGCGGCCGTGAGGGAAGGCGGAAGGATTGCGGTGGCGCGCAGGCTGGGTTCGGGTGCTGCGGTGCAGCGGGGAGGACGGCTGGGATGTGGTGGCGCTGCTCCGGACGGCGGCGAAGACTGCGGTGGAGGCGACGGATTTTGGCCGGCGCACTGGGGCTTACGCCGGAGAGGGCACAGCGGCGGCGAAGCCTCGGCCACGTCCTGGCGGCATCGTGAAAGGCGCGTTCGAGCGACGGCTAGCGCTGGGGCGGCGCGAACGTCTCGAAGCTCCTAGGCGAGGCGGCTCGAGGGGTATTTCCAGCCGTTGATGGCTCGGAAGGCGGCGGGGTGGCCGGAAATCAGGTGAGTATGGCGGTGGTGGTTTAATTTTTCGCCGGTGGTGGCCGGGAAGTGTGACCGGGTTGGGTTGCTGCAGAGTCGTCGCTGGTGGAGACGGATGGTGGTTGTGCCAGGAAGGTTTGTCGGTGCTGCGAGAAGTGTGGGGCTACAGAGTCAGGACGGAAAGCTTGGATATTGGAAGATGATGGAGTCATACACGTGTCCTGCGAGACATGGGACGAGTCGGTGTCCGGAACTGTCGGACACGGATGCAGAATGTATTTGTACTAGAAATATAGTAGAAGAAAAGACGACATGGACACGATGCACGATGGATATTTTGGTGGAGAATTGGGTTGTGGAAAATTGATGGAATTTATGGAGGAGTACCTGCCTATTTATAGGTTATGGGAATTCCCATTAGGATAAGGATTGAGATGTTTAAATCCCCCATTAGATAATTCAAAAATCAAATCTAAATTAACTAACTTTTAATTTAAAACAATAATATCCTTTTGAAAGCTAGATAATCGTTTATTTAATAAAAATCATTCTAAAGTTATCCAATAAATCAAATATCGTTTTAATTCATAAAAATAAGTTTAGAATTATCTTCTTATAATTTGTAAAAATTAGTATAATATTAATTTCGAAAATTAGATATTTAAATCTATACATGAATTAGATTCATGTAATTGCAAGTAAACATTTATAATATCATTACTATAATTGAATAATTATTTTTTGGAAAAAACTCAATGGAATGTTTTATGCGACTTTTAGCAATAAAATAAACCAATCAATCAATAAATAAATGAAAATATTTATCACCTGATATTTGATAGCTATATAAAAAATGTTTTCTAAAAATATGTTACTCGCGCAAATTCGCACTCGACGAGAAGGTACAGAAAATGCAAATTAGCACACGACGTACAAATACGAAGTAAAAATACAAATTTAAAATATAAAAAAAAAATCGTAGTAGAAATTTAGGGGTTTTACAGATATAAATATATGGTACAACTCAATCATAATAACTAAGATGGAATAGAAGAAAGATAATCTCAACATAGAGTCACGAACCGGCATACCGCCGGTATGATCCGGCATACCGTCGGTATACCGGTCTGGGATTGCAACGGCTCGAAATATAGCCGTTGGGATCATTTAATGCTGAAAATCCGACCGTTGGAATTTCAACGTTACTGAATCGGTATACCGTCGGTATGATCCGGTATACCGTCGGTATGCCAATTTTGTGGACAGAAACTTTCTGTGAACAAAATCGGTATACCGCCGGTATACCGTCGGTATGCCGGTTTTCAGCCAAAAATGATCCTGGGCTAGTTTCTGCCCTAGCTTTCGATTTTGCCATCCATTTCTTGTGTTTATAATAATTCCTAAGACTCATTACAGACTCCAGATAAACTTAGGCAGGTGCAGGCTTCTTCAGAGTCTTGGAATGATGATGGCATAGCTTGGCTTCTTCCTTTGATATGTGCTGGCTTTTTCCCTTGGCGGCAGCTGTCCAAAGATATCCAGTTTGCAAAAACTGAATACCTTTCGGGGGCTTCGCCCCCGAACCCCCGACGAGGGGCGCTGCCCCCTCGACCCCCGCCCGCTGACCGGGCAGCGGAACCCCCGGTGCGTGGCTCCAGAGATGTCGTCGGGTGGTTCAGAAAAATCTTGTGGGATCCATCGTCTTTGGCCCACCATGATTTCTTCATTGCATATGTCCATATTGATCTTACTTATTGCTTTTCTGTATGTACATGTTAGACGAACAAAGCAATACATAGTAGCAAGTATGATAAGTTTAATGCTCATTAGGACAATGATGAGTTTAAGTATAAGTGCTAAGGTGATATCATAAAAGTTAGTGATATCATGATGATTAAACTTAATTGAATAACCACAATCAAAAACATAGTTTTGATTTTGGCAACCCGATAAATTTAAGATAGAAAGCTCATATCACTAATATGTAAACCAATAGGCACATATCACCAAAGGTATAAGTATAAGTAGAAATGCTATAGCGATAGTATAAAGATTAGTGATAATGAAATGCTAAACTTAACATATTAACCATATTCAAAAACATGATACAATCATTGGGCCAACAGAGGATAGATTACTCGAATCCGAGAAATGGAATTCTGAACCTTATACTCTCATTCCACCATATTTACATATATACAAGTCATTTATATATAAATATATATATCTACTCACATAAACATATATATACATAAAGAAAAAAAAATCCAATTTATATATGTAAATGGTAATTAAATAGGATATAAAACCAAGGATCAATTCCCACAAACTCAGAATGTCATCTATGAATCATAAACTCAGAATTTAATACTTAAAATTCAGAAATTCAAAATATTATAGAACTATTCAAATTTATATTGAAAGAAAATCCAATTATACTTGAAAAAGGCAAACAAATAGGTAATAATCCCGCGGATCACTTCCCGCAAGTCCAAAATATCATATATAAGTTAACAAGTCAAAAAATATCGATTAAAAGTCGAAGAATCAAAATATCACATTTCTATTCAAAATATTGAACCCGAAAAATCTAATTTTGACAAAACGATCCAAATCACAAAATACTCCAAACAAACTCACGAAACTTGGCAAATATGTTGGTATCGACACGTGGGACGTGCTCGGGTACTCCCGTGGTCGAAACCATGTCCGTGTCGTGTCCAGAGAGTGCGTATTGGAAAATCGATTTCGCATGTCGAAGAGGGTGTTCTCGCTCAATTGCGCGTCACACGCGCAACGAGAAGCCTCGTACTCGTGCATACGGCTAGGTAGGATCACAGGATAGGTCTAGGACACGTCAACATGACACAGAGTCACAACGACGTGACACAGTAGCTCGTGCAACAGCGCCCGGCCTGTGCGCGTGCCCGCGTGCGTGCGTGCTCGTGCACGCGGGTCGTCGCTCGTGGCTCGCGCGTCGGGCCACACCACGTCTCGGAATCGAGTCCCTGGGTAGTCTAGGTATAGGGCTACGTGTTCCAACTCCTGGTACGGGTCCTCGACGTGCCGTATTCGCGTACGAAGGCCGTGTCAGCGGCAAATTTTAGCCTGAATGTACAGTTCAGCCGACCAGTGCACGCGAGATTTCTTCGCGCTCGCTTCACGTAACGACATAAAATATTACTGGCATGTGGGCAGAGGTTGCCCCTATGTGCTCATAAAATTTCACGCAAGACGGAGCTCTGTGCATCGAGTTATGATGCACAGACTGCAGGGCGTGCACGGGACCGTGCACGGGATCTCGTGCACGCGTGTCCGTGTCCGTTCTGATGCCGAAATCGTGTCGATTTCCGATCCGTATTTACGAAAGTTGTTGTAAATCATATAAGGAAGGATTTCGTGAAAACAGAATCAAAAAATAACACTTTTCAATTCTAAGTGGTATTTTGCCGAACACGTGCAATGTGAGACCGATACGTGTCCGATACCGCTATCAAACGAAACCAAAATCCTACAAAACTTCATACACTGATCAAGGGTACCTATATGGATGCAATAATAAAGAAAATTCAGGAGAAACAAAGGTAGATCGGGATTTACCTATTGAGAGTCGGAATCTCAATAAAAAGAATTCTCCGAGCGCTTTGTCGGCCGATTTCTCCTGACCAAATGCCTCCTCCTCCTTGCTAGCAGTACTCCAGCAAGATCCTCTCCTTCCTACGAGCGCAACAGAATTCGTTTGGGGAGAAACGAACTCCGGATGAAAAAGTTAGAATTTGGAGAGTGGAGGCTAGGGTTTCTCTTGGAGGCTAATGTGTTTCTCTACACAATGAGGAAGGGGCTGCTATGGCCGGCCAGGGATAGGAGTGTTAGGGTTTGCACATGGGCCTAGTCTCCCTAAGTTGCTAATAAAGCCCAAGTCAAAAAGGCTTTAAAAAGGCTAACTAGAAAATGACTTAAAATTCATTTAAATCATTCTAAAAATAACTAATAAATTCTAAATTAAATATAAATGATGAAAATTTAAGTATAACTATGACATTAGGTTTCTAGTCATGGTTGGCTAAGGTCAAACCACTTATAATACCAAAATACCAATTCAGCTATAAATTAAACCGCACTACAAGCAATTTAATTAATAAATTAATAAAATTCAATGTAATGCACAATGACTAAAATACCCTTAGCCTAAAAATAGGTAATTAGCTAATCTAGTCACATGGTCGAGTCTCCTTGGTCATGGTTAGTCTCTAAGTCAAGCATTCTCTAGGGTTAAACTAGCAACAACCAAAATCACAATTTATCCATCTAAATAATATAAAATAAATAAAAAAAATCACCAAAAATTATAATATGATTTAAATATTATTATTAAATGATAAAAAATTACAAAAGTTCAAAATTACCCTCATTTCAGAAAAGTGGTGGTTACACATATATAAATGAAAATTTTCATAGTTGATTTATATTATTATCCTTTTATGTAGTGGATGAGATTTAGTTGTGGTTTACTGCATTTTACAGCTTATGTATACATACAATGGTTCCATATATTGGAGTATATTTCGTATGTATGCAGCTGGCATGGCTACGTACTTAGTTCTAAGTATTTTGGGACTGGGGCGTTACATGTTTTTGTGGTGGCCCATGCAGGTCTTGTTTATCACTTCGGTTACGTTACTGTACCGATGTGAGCCTGGATATATAGGATTAGAGTTTAGGATCTCATCCACATACTTGATCCCTCCATTGAATTCCAATTTCTAACTCTCGTCTGACTACTTTGATTTCCTTCTACTTAATTCCTTTTTACTATAAATCTTATCTTTTCCTTCGTGCTTGGTAGAGAGGGTAGAAAGATAACTCATACTAGTTACACATGTTATATTTCTCAAGCTCTCTATTAGTTGACTTTTATAAGTTAGGTAGTATGCCTCACAGCCTACCACCCCATATTCTTCTGACCCATTAATGAGGTATAACTGAGTGATATTGAATATATGCTAGTGTAGGAAGAGATGTTTACCTAGAATATAAAGATTTTGTACCCCATACTCTATTGGTCAACCAAGGCCTGATACAAGAACCAGTAGGACGACTACATACGCAAGAACACCGGATAAGACTTAGATCCTTGTGAAACATGAACTATTTATTACTGCTTTCAACATATTCTCCCGTACTATTACTTTGCAATATCATAAATAATGTTGCTATTTTTAGCCTAGTTTTGCAAGCTCGTTCTTTATCGATCTTGTTCAGGACATATGTATAATGGGGACGCCCACTAACATATTGTCTAATCAGAATCAGTGTATTACGGTCTGATCAACCATGATGCATTGGTTCGATCTTCATTTAATTACCCTACGTGGATTGAGATATAGAGGTATCCAGGATCTCCTCCGCGACTGTATTGACAATTCCTCTTGAATTATACATTCGCCCTTGAATCACGTAATTGTATTCGATGACATCTTTCTTGAACTCCTTATTGCTGTTGTCTTTCACTAATTGGAAATACGAACGCTCGTATTTGATAGATAGATACAGAGTATCCCCGTGGCCATGATAGTGGTATACACAAGTGTAGCTACCATCGGCCAGCCATGTGACTACAACCTAGCCTCGAGTTACTTGTCATCCCCTCGACCCTAAACCTACTATCATGATCTTCCAGTCATTGGAGTTCGAGAATGATTAGGATCTTTCCCTTGATCAAATCACCAACCCAGGAGACTAACTATTCTCAAGGAACCAATTATTGTGAGTCTCTAATTATTCGCTTGAATCTTGCTTTAACTAGCAACCCTTAAGCCTTAACCCGACCTTTCCTTGACCAAGCCCACCGTTTAGACATGAGATGAATAGACAAAAGGTAAGGACAATCATTTACCATGACTATGGTAGACATCCATCTCGAGAGTGGATTCCAACATATATTATCCTAGTATGTAAATTTTGTTATTAAGACCTAACTAGCATTGGAACACCACAGTCACTAGCTTAGCCAATACCATAGCTTGAATATCTTGTCACCAGTTATCAACAGCAATATATGTGCACTACACTCGATACCACTAGAACCCTTGTGACTATAGTCCTCCAGGCTTAACACAAATAAAATATTTGACTTGGTCGTCAGAGGTCTTCATATGACGTGCCGTAGAGTTCGTTGCCTTCATCGATAACACTCATATACCATGGACGAGTGGATCATTTTATTCTATCGACTTATGTATCGTGCTACGCAATCATCACCATTATCGAAAATCGGGTTACGATCCTCGAAATTGATTCATAACTTCCACATCACGTTATCGATCACATCGTGACTTATTATTACCAAAGATCAAGGTACGATGTCACAACTCAAGTATTCCTAACCTTATTATTCCTGAAACCATGTCCTAGTTACTAGAGTGAATAGATTGTAAGCCTTCTATAATTTGATTCACTAAGATTAAGATGGAATAAAGTAAATAGGTTCTCAATAGGATGGTAAGTTAGTGACTCATGAACTGCCACTTTCTCTTTAGATCATTTAATGTCCCCGACCGTGACTTTAATATTTGGATCATGAGACCAGCTGTTTCCTTTCAACAAATTACACATACAAGATCTAAACGAGTCCACCTTCAAGTATACATATCATGTCCCACTCAAACACATCTTCTTGTACTCTATTTTTATGATACGACTTTCAGGTCAAAAGAGACTAGCGATAACCCTTACTATAACACCGATGTACTTTTCGACTGCAGGTAGAGATCCAATCTTGACTCAAATCTTTTGGCCCAATATATGATTGTGATCTACTCGAAGCCCTCTACGCACGTTCCACTAGTGTGCCACTCAATAGAGGCCACTTGTGCTACTTAAACACAAAAGTCACGGAAGGCGCATCTCATGACTTACAGAACCTATTCTACCAACCTGATGTGTTGCCCAACCGCTTGAATTTGAACCTATTCTACATTACCCTAACCCAATAGGGATGGTTTAAATTGATTCCACAAGATTTTGTCTAGCCACTATAGATTAAAAATCTAAGGTTCATGCAATCAAAGAATGAAGTCCAATTTGGGAAAACCATTAACACCCAGTTAAACCCATCCTTGTCTATCATCATATATGGACTATAAAACCAAACTTGATGAAATGGGCCCTGCACCTATTAGGTAGCCCTCATCCCATGGCCCACTAATTCCCTTCCATGAATTCCTTAACAGTATCTCTCTGTAACCTGTATTAACAGATGAATGGAACCCTGTAGTACTAACTTGCTTCAGGTTATGATTGACCAAGACCCCTCCCACTACCTTGATAAGACATGATCAGTATATGAGTAATGTTAAATAAGTATTACCTAGGCTTCCTATAGATCCCATGACTACGATCAGAGGAATCACATAGAGCATTGTCCTAGCCCGTTATTTATTGTTAAGACACTAGTTGATAGCGGAGCAACACCCTTAATAGTTTAGTTGTCCTGCTTAATGTAGTTAACCTATCATTTCCTAGAAAGATACTTGGACTTATTAGTTAACAGTATTATCGCAAGGTACTACCTTTGACGTCATTAGTATCCTTGTAGCCATAAACGATAAGCCTGTTATGGGCAGGAAATTAGGGATTTAGTCAACCAAGGTATTTCTTGACGAATTATAGAAGTCGTTGCCCTCAACTATAATCTTGCATAGGCAATAAGAAGAGTTAAACTGCTACCCTCAGTTCGTGTGTCATTATTAAAACACGCAAATTTAGAAATGAAGAATGACATACACAACTACTTCTTCCAAAATGCTCCAAATCACGGTACGAGCTCTATACATGACTTCTAATCATATTGTATATCATTTCTATTTTATCGTGCGATTATTCCAACAAATAAGGTACAAGGGTCGCGACTGTGACACTTCAAATTCCATGCTATCTTAGGATCGTGTCTTATTTTAGTTACGAGAATAAAATTTTTTCCTAGCGACTAGATTGCAAGCCTCACTATGAAACATAAGATTCTTGGAATTAGCAAGCGGTTGGAAATGATTGGTTCCAATTAGACTAATAATTCAGTAACTTATAACGTCTACTTCTATTCGCAACGTTGGATACCCTCTACCATGATCGTGATGTTGGAAGCACAACACTAGCGTTTCCTTCTAATAAATTTTGCGCTCACAAACTAGACCAGTCAAGCTACACACATGACACACCAACCCATACATGCTAGCCGTTATGACTTAAAGATTCCCAAACACTTACCTAATCATAGTCCATTAGTAAGGTTTCTGCACATGTTATAGACTATCATCTCATCTCTTGACCCATAAATTCTTCTTCCCCTGACCCTCCAGCCTCATTCTTAGTTATCCATGCTAGGCAAAGAGGAAAATCCCTTAACTGACACGTTATAGTTATATTCAAGCAGGAGAAGTCCTACCATCCGGTTGAAAGTAGGACCGATAGGAACGATATTAAACAATAGTAATACTCCTATGGAAGTTAGTGACTAAGAACGTCATGGCTATATTTGGGCTCACTTAGACTCCATAACTGTAGTCAGAAAGTGTCCAATATCCTCGTACCTCTCCCTAGAAATTGCCCTTCTCAGAAAGTTTTGTAACGATAATTTTTCATGGTTAGCCAACTTCTATAAGTTGGGTAGGACCTTGAAACCAAGAATACCCTATCTTGTAGAGTGCAACGCCAAATTTAATTCCATGAAAACCACATCCTCCATGGCTTCGGAAACCAATTTACGATCTGACGTATCTGCTCACCTTTTGTAAGGAGAAAAAAAAGATATATATATATATATATATATATATATATATATATATATATATATATATATATATATATATATATATATATCTTGTTACTTTTTATTAAGACTAATTTTAATTTCGAGGACAAAATTTTTATAAGTTGGGTAGGATGTAAACCCCCTACTTTTATTTTATTATATTTTGATTTTTTTGATTTAATTAGTATTTTTTTAATTACCTTAACTTGGTATAAGGTATTGGTATTTTTAAATATAGGAATTGTTTCTACATGTTATGCACAATAGGAAAATTTACAAGAAATCAATTATAGGATATTTATAGATTTTATTCTAGATTCTCAAGTATTTTTATTTAAAATTTGTATTTGAAATTCTACTAAATATGTGATGTTGTAATATTAAATATAGGAATTGTTTCTACATGTTATGCACAATAAGAAAATTTACAAGAAATCAATTATAGGATATTTATAGATTTTATTCTCGATTCTCAAGTATTTTTATTTAAAATTTGTATTTGAAATTCTACTAAATATGTGATGTTGTAATAATTAGTACAAGAAATCTCTTTCTTATAATAAATAATTATTAGAGTGATTTAGATTCTAATTTTAGATTTTTTATTTATTGATATTTTTACAAGTGTAAATATATCCATATTATTGAATGTATTTTTGGAAAGAAAAGAAAAGGAAAAAGAAAAGAAAAAGGAAAAAGTAATGAAATAGAATAAGGAAAAGAAAAAAAATGACTCGCGAGATATTGAAACCAATATCTCGCGAGTATAAAAATTTCATTAACTCGCGACCCCCCTAGACTCTTAACCGACTGCAACCCTTAGAATTTATATACCAACAAAAAAAAGTTACATCAAATAAGCCTAATAATAACCCCTAAAACCGATTGCAGCGGCGCACCAGCCGCGGCAGCAGCGACCCAGGCGCACCACCACCGGGCCGCCACCGCCGGCCGCCGGCGCACCGCCACCGCACGTAGCAGGCCACAGTGGCAGCAAAGGTAACCGCAGTAACAGTAGCCAACAACGCAGTAGGGGTAGGCAGCGCCCTATCTTCCAGGTACGACTACGCACACCTCGATATGTTATTTTTCAAACTACAAAAACTGATTCATAGCCTACATGACCCTTTCAAATTCCCACTAAGGAGATTGGTTTGTGACAGCACAACCATCCCGTGAACTCGACCCAAAGTCGATAAAAATCTGTACAGGGACAGAAAATAAAAATTGCCCGACCTCCCAATTTGGAAGAGGATTTTCGAACCAAGTATGTAGAATTTTCGAAAACAAACTTAAAACAGTCATGGTTAACGTATACAGGATTGAAACCCTTCAGATAGAATTATTTTTCATCTATTGTGCAAGAAGTTATTCACCATTTAAAACTAAGAAAAATCTGTTTTTAAAAAACTGTAGAAATTTAGAAAAACTCTTCGATACGACGTACGTCCCGCCAAATCGTATGACGTGGTCGCGACAGAAAGTATCGAAAGGTGCGTACCGACTTCGCGGACGTGTTGGCTTTGACGGAATCCAAATCGGTCGCGTGTGCGCGACGAATTTGATACGTATCCGTCAAAATTTATCGTATCGGCCCCTTTGCAAATTTTCCAATTACTTCGTGCACGTTCGTCGGATCGATACGAAACTTGTGCCATCAGGACCGTATCATTTTTTCTGGTCCATTACGCCAAGGTTGGTTCAATTCTGAGAAGGTCGACTGGAACGCCTATTTGGCGGGCCCACGACCCGCTCCAACGGGCAAATTTGTGCACGGCTCATCAGAATCCAAAACTGGACATACCGTTGAGTTCGTCTCCTCAAATCGGACCCATAGACATGTAAATTGACGACTTTAGAGGCCGTAGGTTCTGGCACACATTTCGGTGCAAAACGGGTCCAACGACGTACATTATTTTGACCCAAAATTATGATTTTGCCCATATTCCAAAATTTAACTTTTGGACAGGCGTTTCCTAGATATATCTTTTATTCCAAACACGTTCGTGGTGTTTATTTCAGCATCTGAGGATGTATGCAGGATTTGGCTTTCATCGCTTCACTATTCTGATGGTTCGAGCTATTGGACGTCACCCTTTTTGCACACAACCTCAGGCAAGATATCTTGCCATATTTACTACTTATATTTAGTCTGCATTTTTAGTTATTTGCGTATCACTGTCTATTTATTTCCAATTCTTGTAGTTGTACCATTATTACAATTATTGAATTATTACCTATTCAGAGATATTAGCTTTACTTTGCTTATTATCCCTTGATTGCATATGGACCTAGAGTTAAGGGACTACCAACTGTAGTGTATTGCATAAACCTTAACACTGTTGTACCACAAGATATGTGTGAGATAAGTTGCATGTAGAGGTACTTGCATGTTGGCTGATCACCCGTACGTATATATTAGGTCTAACTGCTAATAGAGGCATGTTAGTAGACTTAGCAATTAGTAGAGGTACATGATCGCGGATGCGACTTCGATAGGTGCATCGGGTGGAGAGAACAATTCCTTATCGTATGGGCTTCTATTACACATTCTATTGTAACCCGGAAGCTCCGCTGGAGATACGGCTATGCTTACTCCCTCATGTTGGCCACTGATGTTCTTGAACGTTACGCGCTTGGGGTAAGATGATCCTCTCAGGTTGGCCATTGTCGTTTTTGAACATCATGCACTTAGGTCACTGGTGCCCAAGTGGGGACTATACCAGATCCTATTTACAGCCAGGGCTCATACGACGAAAGGTTTGTTCTCAAATGCATAAATACTTTAGATGGTTAGGTAAACCTAGTCAATGTCAAGTCACCCCGTTCCTTTATGTATCTTGTTACGATGGGGACTATTTTACTTTACTTGTGGCTTGTGACATTTTATATTTTCAGTTTATTATGGCATGTTCTTCCTGTATCTTGTTACGTCCCTCTGAGGATCTGGTTATCTCTCTAGGTGTGTGCTCTGTGACTTTGTAGGTGTTCTAGCCAAGGCCGTGATCTTTTCCCTTCCTCCGAAGATGATTGCCCTTGATTCGTCTTATCATTTTTATCTATCCTTTCCTTGTATATTCTCTCTTTTAAAATAGTTGGTAGTGGATTTGTCTACGCCCAACTACATGTATAAATGACAAATTTCATAGTTGATTTATATTATTATCCTTTTATGTGGTGGATGAGATTTAGTTATGGTAAACTGCATTTTATAACTTATGTATACATACGATGGTTCCATATATTGGAGTATACTTCATAAGTATGCAGCTGACATGGCTACGTACTTAGTCCTAAGTATTTTGGGACTGGGGCGTTATAGGTTGAGAGGCGTGATGCCCCACTCAGGATATAGATGACACTATCTGTCATGCCCCACTCCCGGAGGAGTAATCGTTCTCGCTAAGGCGTAATGCTGCATGAGCCTATGTTGCGCTCACGCAAGACGGGTTCTATAACGACCGATTACAGCAGCTTGCGACGGGGTCGTCGCACAGAAGTCCCAAGCAAAAAAGTTGAATAACACCAAGACATGTACAAAATGATACACTTTATTGATATTAAAACATGATTACAAAGGCATGAAGCCAGGATTACAAGTCGCTCAAGCTCACTTTCTCCCTTATTACAATCACTCAGCTCTCTCTCATAATATAAGTCACTCTGCTCTCTCATCTTTTAATATAGTATAACGAGCTAGCGGATGCTTTTGAAGGAGGTGTCCGTACGTTATGTCCCGTATAGGTGAAGTCTGTAGTGCGGCCATACGCCTCAAAATGCTAAGGAACTCCGTGCCTCAGCACGTCCAAGCGAGCTTTGCCTCGACAAGCAAGTACCTGTAACCTGCACATAAAAATTTTGGTCAGTACCAACCGTACTGGTGGTGTGAGCTCCTCACCCACCCATGCAAAACCAACACGTTCATTTATTGAGTGCAACTTATTCTTTTGATTGTCTTTATAATCTTTCCTTAAGATTGTTTGCCATTGATTATCAAAGAACAGAACAGTTTTATGGGAGGACTGAACTTTAGTTCACAACTATAAACTCTCTTGTACAAAAAAAAGCCTAGGAACAAAACCTAGGAAAAGTAATCTATGTACAATTATTTAATTTGGATTCTGGGGGTGACGGTAGAGGCTCGAGAAAGTGCTATCAACTCTGTCTTACTCCTTGGACGATCGAACGCAACCTCGGCTCCGGCGAAGAAATGCTCTCTATATCTCTCCTGCTCTGTGTCTCTACAAGGGAATAACACCTTGCTATTTATAGGAATTTATGATGAGTGGGGTGTACAGCCATGTGGCCACATCCTTGTAACTGCGCCTTGAGAAGTAGGGAGTTGGGGATTGGTTAAGATTAATCTTTATCTGTTTATTGCAAAAAATCTGGGCTGTTATGTTGGTTGAAATAAATCTGAACTGCTATGATCTGTTGGTTGCAATAAATCTGAGTTGTTAAGACTTAGTCAACTTCTGCCACGTGTCCCAACTGCCACTAGGTTGTAAACTGCATGAAGGACTGTTCCCCTGTCTGAACCGCATGAGGGTGGCCTCATAACCGAGCCGCATGAGGATGGCCTCACATCCGAGCCGCATGAGGGTGGCCTCACATCTGAGCCGCATGAGGGTGGCCTCAAATCCGAGCCGCATGAGGGTGGCCTCACATCCGAGCTGTATGAGGGTGGCCTCACATCCGAGCCGCATGAGGGTGGCCTCATAACCGAGCCGTATGAGGGTGGCCTCACATCTGAGCCGCATGAGGGTGGCCTCATAACCGAGCCGCATGAGGGTGGCCTCACAACCGAACCGCATGAGGGTGGCCTCATAACTGAGCCGCATGAAGGTCACTCAGACGATCCGCATAAAGAACTTTTTTGGGATTTGTGAACTGTGCTAGCTATCACAAAGATTTTCTCGTCTTTTTGTCACACCCCAGTACCGAAATACGGAGACGGACTAGGCCAGCTACTCTATATGAGGTACGTAACGTCAAACGGCGATCGTGGCTGTCGAGAGACTAGGGGTTACATGCTACAATCAAGTATCCTATGGTCCCACAGAGTTCTATGTCTCAATCAATCAAATCACATCAGCAATTAAATGAACATTAAAGATAAAGCAGTAAGGCATCCCCGACGCTTCATCAAAATGATCATGAGAGACTAGCTTTATAATTTAGCTATCTCAGAGAGTCAGGATTACAAAATTATATACAGCTGCAGTCTGTTTATTTACAATTCTGTACTGACACAAAATATCAAGTAATCCGGCTAACAGGTGCCGGTGGCTAAACGCCGCACAAAGTAAAGGCAGGAGTGGTGGAGAAGAAACCCACTCGAGTCCTCGAACCGCCATGCTCCTAGTATGCACCATGGATGTCAGGAAGGAAGATCGTGTCCTCCGGCTCTGCTACGAGATCTGGCCAAACAAAACCAGCGGGGTCAGCCCCGAATAGCAAGTACCGCCAAAGGGGCACAAGAGTTAAGATTAAAAACCCAGTTAATAGAATGATTGATAATAGTAATACTTATGCTACTATTATAGGGTAGCGCAACATCCTCGAACCCATATGGCACCCTTACAACCAAACAAGGACAAAAGGTGCCGCATGGAGTCGGGACGTGTCGTACTCTATAACTGTCACATAAGTGAGAAGGTATAAACAATAAAATCTTCTGATCGTGACTTCGGTTGATAGCCTATCGCAGCACAATAACCAACCCAACAATCAAACAAGAACGTGGGTTGGATCATGTACCATGATAGACCATGTTCCTCAGTCAATCACAGAAGTAGCACTTCACAACCAGAATAAGTCTTCCGTTCATAACTTCGGTCCACAGCCTGTCATAGTACGATAACCAACCCAACAATCAAACAAGAACATGGGTTGGATCACGTACCATGACAGTCCGCTTCCCTCAGTTATTCACGGAAGGTAATAGGATACAAGCAAGTCGTTTTCACGGCCAATCAAGTCTACGAGTTTCTAGTGGGACGAGGTTATCCTCGTGTCATGTTATTTAGAAATCCTCAGATCGTATCTTTTCAGCAAGGCTAGCCAACCCAGGGGTTCGCGTAGACAGGTATGATTGAGCACAGGTCCCTCGTAAGGCCACCTTGCCAAAACATATAATATATAGAAGGAATTAATCGGATACAGTCATCCACTCGTTACAGATGACACAGTATCCGTGGAGACCAGCCGGCGCGTCGAGACAATATCTCAAGGCGGCTGGTGTAACACGATCTCGGGATTTTGCCCTCCCCATGCATCTAGTATTTTTAGTTGCCTAATTTAACCCTAGGTGAAATCTTGGACTTACATGCTGTGGCCTGCATGATCGTCCTCCTAAAGTCGTACTTTAGTACGAGTACCCCAAAGAGGATCCACGTCAATCAGTATGTCAACATGTTCTACCCTCCTTAGTGTAATACATCATTGCAAATACGCCCCGTGGAGTTACGAGTCATTTGTCGAGCATGAACAAGAACCGGGACATTCAGTTACATGTATCAGGTAGGAACACTTTGTTTACCGGGGTCACATTAGTGCTCATATCATGCTCAGGACAAAAGGCGTAAGGATATATAGCATACACAAACATTTACATATATATAAGCAATATAATATATGTATATATATATATATAAAATATAAAGTATAGGGGAGTCAGGGTCAGACTGCGCAGGGTCAGGTTAAGCAGGGTCAGGTTGCGCAGGGTCAGACTGCGCAGGGTCAGGTTGCTCAGGGTCAGGTTGCGCAGGGTCAGACTGCGCAGGGTCAGGTTGTGCATGGAATGGATTGCGCTGAAGTCAAGCGCGTACGGATTGACTTGCGCTGGGTCGGATGGCGCTGGAGCTAAGGAGCGCCAGCGCAGTTCAGCTCAGCGCAATACGCTGGTCGAGGGGTTGCGCAATTCGTCAAGAGACGAGCTGCGCAGTTCAACCTTGCGCTAAAGAGCGCAGGCTGAAGGGTCTTCTCCTCCAGGCCGAGAGCATCCTCAAGAACATCAAAAACTTCCAATTCTCATAACTTGACCAAATCAAAACCAAATCTAGGTTTTCAAAGTTCTAACTTGAGTAAAATTGAATTCTCTTCCACATGATAGCATCAAAACCCACAAAACCCCAACGAAAATAGATCAAAACCAAAGAAATCCAAAAATGATTAATACTTAGATCTACAAAAATCAAAGCTTCAAAATGAAAATTTCCAAGTTCTAAACTAGTATAGGTTGAGGAGAAGAACATATTTTGACAAGTAATTTTGTAAGAAACATTGACAAAAATTTATGGATCCATCTCTTGAGCAAGTTGGTACTTGCCTTGGTTGGTGGAGGAAATAAATGAGAGGAAATAATGAGAGGAGAGAGAATGAGATGAGTTATATATAAAGATCTTGAACCCAAGGGTTCATGATGAACCAAAGGGTTCATGATGAACCATTGGTGAACCAAAAATAGGTTACCCAAATGAGCCAAAACTGTAGGCCCAAATACAGAAAATAAATTACGAAATAATATTTTGTCGAATATTTTGGAAAATACATGAAGAAATACTGCATAATAAATATAGTATGAATACAAGGTAAATACAATTTATCAGTTTACGTATTGAAATACGTATTCCAGGATCGGGGAGTGACATCTCTACCCTTCTTAAAAAAATTCCGTCCTCGAAATTCCAGCCAAGACAGGATAGTGAAATCAGGACAAGCAAGGCACAATCACATACAAGTTAACTATCATAGCAGTTATTATTATACATCACAAAGTATAAAACAAGCAGGTGCAGATAAGCATAGAATCGTGTCAATAAGGCATAAAAAAAGTATACCTCATTAGTCAAACAAATACGGATACCGAGATCTGATCTCGTCCTCGTGCTCCCAAGTTGACTCTCCCAAAGAGTGATGGTTCCAAGAAACACGGATAAGGCTTATCGTCCGATTCTTGAGTACCTTCTCTTGCCGGTCCAAAATAGACACGGGTTGTTCCTCGTAAGTTAAGTCGGCACCAACGACTAACTCAGAATGATCGAGGACATGACTCGGATCCGGGACATACCCACGTAATTGGGACACATGAAACACATCATGTATGCCAGTTAATGAAGGCGGAAGGGCAAGTCGATAAGCCACATCGCCTACTCGAGCGAGAATCTCAAAAGGACCAACGTATCTTGGACTAAGCTTTCTTTGGATTCCAAATCTGATGATACCCCGAGTAGGCAAAATCCGCAGAAACACTTGGTCGCCAACTCTGAACTCTAGAGGCCTACGATGCTGATCTGCCCAATAACGATGTCAGTCCTGTGCAACTCGAAGGCGCTCTCTGACCAACTTAACTATCTCCACAGTTTGCGTGATCATCTCTGGCCCCAACAATTTCCGTTCTCCGACGTCGTCCCATGCCAAAGGGGACCTGCACTTCCTTCCGTACAATGCTTCGAACGGGGCCATCTGAATGCTAGCCTGATAGCGGTTGTTATAGGAGAACTCCACTAGATAAAGGTGATCCTCCCAAGATCCGCCAAAATCCAAGGTACACGCCCGTAGCATATCTTCTAACGTTTGGATGGTTCTTTCTGATTGTCCGTCGGTTTGTGGATGATAAGCAGTACTGAATCTTAACTTAGTTCCTAAACTTTGGTACAAGCTCCGCCAAAAATGGGAAGTAAACCGCGTATCCCGATCTGATACTATACTAACTGGAACACCGTGCTGCCTTACTATCTGCTTCATGTATATTTCTGCTAACTGCTCAGTAGTCTGTCCAACTCGGAAGGGAAGGAAATGAGCGACCTTCGTGAGTCGATCTACTATTACCCAGACTGCATTCTTACCAGTCGGGGATCTAGGTAAACCGGTCACAAAATCCATCGTGATGTGCTCCTATTTCCATTCTGGGATAGGAAGCGGCTGTAGCAATCCTGCTGGTCTCTGCTGCTCGGCTTTCACCTGCTGACATACCAGACACTTGGATACAAATCTCGCTATCTCTCTTTTCATGCCATTCCACCAAAAGTACTGCCTGATATCTCGATACATCTTCGTTCCTCCAGGATGAATGGAGTAAATAGAACTATGAGCTTCGGACATAACTTCTTGCCGAAGGTCTCTACTTGGTACACAGAGTCTGTTTCCAAACCTGAGCGTACCATCTTCATGAATCACTAACTCCTTCCTACGGCCTGATTCACACTCCGACCGCAACTTCTGAATCTGTGGATCTCCTGCTTGTGCTGCTCTTATCCTCTCTACTAAGGTTGACTGAATCTGCATACTGGTCATTCTTCCTATATCCCTTGGCAAAACTACTTCGATTCCCATACTCTGAAGGTCTTCTAAAATATGCTTCTGCGAGATCAAGATAAAGGTACTACCTCTCCTACTCAGTGCATCTGCAACTATATTCGCCTTGTCTGGATGATACTGAAGATCTAAATCAAAATCCTTCAGCAGTTCTAACCATCTTCTTTGCCTCATGTTCAAATCTCGCTGCGTGAACACGTATTTCAAACTCTTATGATCAGTATAGATCTCTATCCGATCCCCGTATAAATAATACCTCCACAACTTGAGTGAAAACACCACAGCTGCTAACTCCAAATCGTGAGTCGGGTAATTCTTCTCATGGTCTCGAAGCTGCCGAGATGCATATGCTATCACCTTTCCGTGCTGCATCAATACACATCCAAGACCCTTCCCTGATGCGTCACAATATACTGTAAAGTCTCCCGCTCCAACTGGAAGCGTCAAGATCGGGGCTGAGATCAATCTCTTCTTCAATTCATCAAATGATGCCTGATAGCTAGCTGACCAAACAAACTCTACGTCCTTGTACGTCAAACGCGTTAAGGGCGCAGAGATCCTGGCAAAGTCTGCCACGAACCTTCTGTAGTAACCAGCTAATCCTAAGAAACTTCGTACTTCTGCAACCGTTCTCGGGACCGGCCAATGCTCTATGGCCTCAATCTTTTTCGGATCCACTGACACTCCTGCTCCAGAAATTACATGTCCCAGGAACGAAATGTGGTCTAACCAAAATTCACACTTGTCAAGCTTCGCATAATGTTGATGCTCCCTCAATGTCTGCAAGACAGTCTTAAGATGTTTCTCATGCTCCTCTTCACTGCTGGAATAGACAAGAATGTCATCTATGAACACCACCACAAATTTATCCAAATACGGCAGAAAGATGCGGTTCATTAAATCCATGAATACTGCGGGGGCGTTGGTTAGTCCAAAGGGCATTACTAAAAACTCATAATGCCCATATCTAGATCTGAATGCTGTCTTCGGTATGTCTTGCTCCCGGACTCTTACTTGATAGTATTCCGACCGAAGATCGATCTTGGAAAAGACGCTGGCCTTGCTCAACTGGTCAAACAGGTCATCAATCCTTGGTAGTGGGTACTTATTCTTCACTGTTACTGCATTCAGCTTGCGGTAGTCGACGCACATCCTCGTCGACCCATCCTTCTTGGGAACTAGAATCTCTGGCGCGGCCCACGGCAATTTACTGTCTCGGATGAATCCCTTAGACTTCAACTCTTCTTCATACTGATACAACTTATCCTGTTCTGACGGCGATATTCTGTAAACTCTGTCTGCAATAGGCCTTGTTCCAGGGTTCAACTCAATGCTAAATTCTACCTCTCTGACTGGGGGTATCCCTGGGAGCTCATCAGGGAAGACATCGAGAAAATCTTCGACCACTCTCGGAATCTGTCCTGTCATTGACACTGCTACTGAGATGACGCCTCCGGCCTGATTCTTCAAGGTTCGAGTAAAGATGAACTGTTCCATCCCAGGAACGCTGAATATGACCCTACCTCCTCTACAATCAATTGTCGCATGACTGTCTCTCAACCAGTCCATGCCAAGAACAACATCAAAATTCTCCGTAGGGAATTCAATCAATGATGCGGGCAATAAATGCCCACACACCTCTACCGGACATGAAAAGTGCACCCTGCTAACTTCTACGAGCCCATTGCCGGTGAGTATATCCATCCTCTCCGGCAATGCCTCGAACTCTAATCCAATCCGTGTAGCATATTATGCAGAGATGAATGAATATGTAGCGCCTGAATCAAATAATGCTACAGCGGGAAATGAGGTGACAAGAATTTTACCTGCCACCACGTCACTAGTCGCTAGAGCCTCTCCCAAGGATAATGTGAGAGCCTGGCCCTGGCCCCGCTGAGCTCCTTGTTGCGGCCTTCCTCGACCATGTTGTTGCTGCCTCTGAGGGCCTTCGGCTTTCTGTGCTTGGCGGAACATCTGAGCCTGCGTTGGTAGACGCTGGGCTAGGGGCCTTACTGCTAACACTGGCCCTCCACTCGGGGTTGCCACCGGAGCTGGCAATGCTGGAAACTGCTGAGCTGGCCCTCCTGGCCTCTGCATCACAGGACAAGTGGAGATACGGTGGTCTGAACTACCACACCTCAAGCATAAGCCATTCGCTGACCGACACACCTCCCTCGTGTGCCCTGTCTTCCCACAGAATGTACAGCCCTGGGTGCTCCCTGACGCTGCTGTTGGTTTCTCGGCTGCAGATGCCGAACTGGCGCTGTATTAGTTGACACGGCCGTCCTCCGCGGTGCTCCTACATCATGAATACGTACACCAGGTGCTGGTACCGATGTTCGCTGCATTGTTCCTCCTCCAACCTAAAAATGAGATCTCTTCTGACCTTCTGTCCTCGATGCCAACCTCTGCTGGGTAAGCTCGTACCTCCGAGCGGCCGTCAAAATAGCGTCAAATGTCTGGTAGTCGTGTCCCTCCACAAGCTGTAATAGTTCCAAATGAAGTCCTTGCTGGAACCTCATAGCTTTCTCTGGCTCCGTTGCCACCATTGCTGGTGCGAAATGGCACAATCTGCAGAACTCTGCTGCATACCCATCTATGGTCTTGCCTGCTTGCTTGAGACTAATAAACTTCTGCTAGAGCTCATATCGAGCTACTACGCCAAAATACTTGGCCTTGAATCTTTCACTGAAGGTGGTCCAACGAACAGGGCGTCTTATACCAACTTCTTCTGATGCCCACCAGTCGCGGGCAAGATCCTGAAGTACCAATTTGACCTGATCAACCTTCTCATCATCTGGTACCTTGGCTGCCACAGGAATGGCTTCGATGTCTTGAATCCATGCATCCGCAGTGATGGCATCCTCCGTGCCATCAAAATACCTCGGGTTCAAGCGACGGAACCTTCCTAATGCTCCCGAGTCAACGCCGGCACTCCTCTCAAGAGCTAACTGAATCCCTTGGTTCAACAACACGTTCTGCTCCTGCTGCTGAGTCTGTTGCTGTTGGTGAGTGACAAGAATCCCCCGGATGATCTCCAGGAGTGTTACGGCGTCTGGTACTACCGTCGCTACTGGTGCTGCAGGAGTTTCGATAACCTGCGGCTGCACTGCCTCTGGTTCCATTTCTGCTCGTGTCTGCCCTGGAGAAGGTTCTCTCCCCTGCTGGTGCCCAGTCGAGCCATGCTCTCGCTGCTCCTCCTCAAGGGCCTCACCCGCTACTGAGAATGAAGCGCCCCTATAGAGAAAGATATAAGATTATCAAGTCCGGACGAGGAAGATTACGAGGATGCAAGTTAGGTTGGAGATCAAGGCAAGGACAGAGAATTTGAAACAGAATTTCAAGGGGAACAAGTTTTGATTGAGACTCCTAATAATTCACAATACCCCACAAGTCTGAAAAACAGACCTGCATGGGCCACCACTAAAACCTTGTCACGCCCCAGTACCGAAATACGGAGACGGACTAGGCCAGCTACTCCATATGAGGTACGTAACGTCATACGGCGATCGTTGCTGTCGAGAGACTAGGGGGTACATGCTACAATCAAGTCTCCTATGGTCCCACAGAGTTCTATGTCTCAATCAATCAAATCACATCAGCAATTAAATGAACATTAAAGATAAAGCAGTAAGGCATCCCCGACGCTTCATCAAAATGATCATGAGAGACTAGCTTTATAATTTAGCTATCTCAGAGAGTCAGGATTACAAAATTATACACAGCTGTAGTCTGTTTATTTACAATTCTGTACGGACACAAAATATCAAGTAATCCGGCTAACAAGTGCCGGTGGCTAAATGCCGCACAAAGTAAAGGCAGGAGTGGTGGAGAAGAAACCCACTCGAGTCCTCGAACCGCCATGCTCCTAGTATGCACCATGGACGTCAGGAAGGAAGATCGTGTCCTCCGGCTCTGCTACGAGATCTGGCCAAACAAAACCAGCGGGGTCAGCCCCGAATAGCAAGTACCGCCAAAGGGGCACAAGAGTTAAGATTAAAAACCCAGTTAATAGAATGATTGATAATAGTAATACTTATGCTACTATTATAGGGTAGCGCAACATCCTCGAACCCATATGGCACCCTTACAACCAAACAAGGACAAAAGGGGCCGCATGGAGTCGGGACGTGTCGTACTCTATAACTGTCACATAAGTGAGAAGGTATAAACAATAAAATCTCCTGATCGTGACTTCGGTCGATAGCCTATCGCAGCACAATAACCAACCCAACAATCAAACAAGAACGTGGGTTGGATCATGTACCATGATAGACCATGTTCCTCAGTCAATCATAGAAGTAGCACTTCACAACCAGAATAAGTTTTCCGTTCATAACTTCGGTCCACAGCCTGTCATAGTACGATAACCAACCCAACAATCAAACAAGAACATGGGTTGGATCACGTACCATGACAGTCCGCTTCCCTCAGTTATTCACGGAAGGTAATAGGATACAAGCAAGTCATTTTCACGGCCAATCAAGTCTACGAGTTTCTAGTAGGACGAGGTTATCCTCGTGTCATGTTATTTAGAAATCCTCAGATCGTATATTTCCAGTAAGGCTAGCCAACCCAGGGGTTCGCGTAGACAGGTATGATTGAGCACAGGTCCCTCGTAAGGCCACCTTGCCAAAACATATAATATATAGAAGGAATTAATCGGATACAGTCATCCACTCGTTACAGATGATACAGTATCCGTGGAGACCAGCCGGCGCGTCGAGACAATATCTCAAGGCGGCTGGTGTAACACGATCTCGGGATTTTGCCCTTCCCATGCATCTAGTATTTTTAGTTGCCTAATTTAACCCTAGGTGAAATCTTGGACTTACATGCTGTGGCCTGCATGATCGTCCTCCTAAAGTCGTACTTTAGTACGAGTACCCCAAAGAGGATCCATGTCAATCAGTATGTCAACATGTTCTACCCTCCTTAGTGTAATACATCATTGCAAATACGCCACGTGGAGTTACGAGTCATTTGTCGAGCATGAACAAGAACCGGGACATTCAGTTACATGTATCAGGTAGGAACACTTAGTTTACCGGGGTCACATTAGTGCGAATATCATGCTCAGGACAAAAGGCGTAAGGATATATAGCATACACAAACATTTACATATATATAAGCAATATAATATATGTATATATATATATATAAAATATAAAGTATAGGGGAGTCAGGGTCAGACTGCGCAGGGTCAGGTTACGCAGGGTCAGGTTGCGCAGGGTCAGACTGCGCAGGGTCAGGTTACGCAGGGTCAGGTTGCGCAGGGTCAGACTACGCAGGGTCAGGTTGTGCATGGAATGGATTGCGCTGAAGTCAAGCGCGTACGGATTGACTTGCGCTGGGTCGGATGGCGCTGGAGCTAAGGAGCGCCAGCGCAGTTCAGCTCAGCGCAATGCGCTGGTCGAGGCGTTGCGCAATTCGTCAAGAGACGAGCTGCACAGTTCAACCTTGCACTAAAGAGCGCAGGCTGAAGGGTCTTCTCCTCCAGGCCGAGAGCATCCTCAAGAACACCAAAAACTTCCAATTCTCATAACTTGACCAAATCAAAATCAAATCTAGGTTTTCAAAGTTCTAACTTGAGTAAAATTGAATTCTCTTCCACATGGAAGCATCAAAACCCACAAAACCCCAACGAAAATAGATCAAAACCAAGAAAATCCAAAAATGATTAATACTTAGATCTACAAAAATCAAAGCTTCAAAATGAAAATTTCCAAGTTCTAAACTAGTATAGGTTGAGGAGAAGAACATATTTTGACAAGTAATTTTGTAAGAAACATTGACAAAAATTTATGGATCCATCTTTTGAGCAAGTTGGTACTTGCCTTGGTTGGTGGAGGAAATAAATGAGAGGAAATAATGAGAGGAGAGAGAATGAGATGAGTTATATATAAAGATCTTGAACCCAAGGGTTCATGATGAACCAAAGGGTTCATGATGAACCATTGGTGAACCAAAAATAGGTTACACAAATGAGCCAAAACTGTAGGCCCAAATGCAGAAAATAAATTACGAAATAATATTTTGTCGAATATTTTGGAAAATGCATGAAGAAATACTGCATAATAAATATAGTATGAATACAAGGTAAATACAATTTATCAGTTTACGTATTGAAATACGTATTCCAGGATCGGGGAGTGACATCTCTACCCTCCTTAGAAAAATTCCGTCCTCGAAATTCCAGCCAAGACAGGATAGTGAAATCAGGACAAGCAAGGCACAATCACATACAAGTTAACTATCATAGCAGTTATTATTATACATCACAAAGTGTAAAACAAGCAGGTGCAGATAAGCATAGAATCGTGTCAATAAGGCATAAAAAAAGTATACCTCATTAGTCAAACAAATACGGATACCGAGATCTGATCTTGTCCTCGCGCTCCCAAGTTGACTCTCCCGAAGAGTGATGGTTCCAAGAAACACGGACAAGGCTTATCGTCCGATTCTTGAGTACCTTCTCTCGTCGGTCCAAAATAGACACGGGTTGTTCCTCGTAAGTTAAGTCGGCACCAACGACTAACTCAGAATGATCGAGGACATGACTCAGATTCGGGACATACCCACGTAATTGGGACACATAAAACACATCATGTATGCCAGTTAACGAAGGCGAAAGGGCAAGTCGATAAGCCACATCGCCTACTCGAGCGAGAATCTCAAAAGGACCAACGTATCTTGGACTAAGCTTTCTTCGGGTTCCAAATCTGATGATACCCCGAGTAGGCAAAATCTGCAGAAACACTTAGTCGCCAACTCTGAACTCTAGAGGCCTACGATGCTGATCTGCCCAATGACGATGTCGGTCCTGTGCAACTCCAAGGCGCTCTCTGACCAACTTAACTATCTCCACAGTTTGCGTGATCATCTCTGGCCCCAACAATTTCCGTTCTCCGACGTCGTCCCATGCCAAAGGGGACCTGCACTTTCTTCCGTACAATGCTTCGAACGGGGCTATCTGAATGCTAGCCTGATAGCGGTTGTTATAGGAGAACTCCACTAAATAAAGGTGATCCTCCCAAGATTCGCCAAAATCCAAGGTACACGCCCGTAGCATATCTTCTAACGTTTGGATGGTTCTTTCTGATTGTCCGTCGGTTTGTGGATGATAAGCAGTACTGAATCTTAACTTAGTTCCTAAACTTTGGTGCAAGCTCCGCCAAAAATAGGAAGTAAACCGCATATCCCGATCTGATACTATACTAACTGGAACACCGTGCTGCCTTACTATCTACTTCATGTACATTTCTGCTAACTGCTCAGTAGTCTGTCCAACTCGGAAAGGAAGAAAATGAGCGACCTTCGTGAGTCGATCTACTATTACCCAGACTGCATTCTTACCAGTCGGGGATCTAGGTAAACCGGTCACAAAATCCATCGTGACGTGCTCCCATTTCTATTCTGGGATAGGAAGCGGCTGTAGCAATCCTGTTGGTCTCTGCTGCTCAGCTTTCACCTGCTGACATACTAGACACTTGGATACAAATCTCGCTATCTCTCTTTTCATGCCATTCCACCAAAAGTACTGCCTGATATCTCGATACATCTTCGTTCCTCCAGGATGAATGGAGTAAATAGAACTATGAGCTTCGGACATAACTTCTTGCCGAAGGTCTCCACTTGGTACACAGAGTCTGTTTCCAAACCTGAGCGTACCATCTTCATGAATCACTAACTCCTTCCTACGGCCTGATTCACACTCCGACCGCAACTTCTGAATCTGTGGATCTCCTGCTTGTGCTGCTCTTATCCTCTCTACTAAGGTTGACTGAATCTGCATACTGGTCATTCTTCCTATATCCCTTGGCAAAACTACTTCGATTCCCATACTCTGAAGGTCTTCTAAAATATGCTTCTGCGAGGTCAAGATAAAGGTACTACCTCTCCTACTCAGTGCATCTGCAACTATATTCGCCTTGCCTGGATGATACTGAAGATCTAAATCAAAATCCTTCAGCAGTTCTAACCATCTTCTTTGCCTCTTGTTCAAATCTCGCTGCGTGAACACGTATTTCAAACTCTTATGATCAGTATAGATCTCTATCCGATCCCCGTATAAATAATACCTCCACAACTTGAGTGAAAATACCACAGCTGCTAACTCCAAATCGTGAGTCGGGTAATTCTTCTCATGGTCTCGAAGCTGCCGAGACGCATATGCTATCACCGTTCCGTGCTGCATCAATACACATCCAAGACCCTTCCCTAATACGTCACAATATACTGTAAAGTCTCCCGCTCCTACTGGAAGCGTCAAGATCGGGGCTGAGATCAATCTCTTCTTCAATTCATCAAATGATGCCTGACAGCTAGCTGACCAAACAAACTCTACGTCCTTGTGCATCAAACGCGTTAAGGGTGCAGAGATCCTGGCAAAGTCCGCCACGAACCTTCTGTAGTAACCAGCTAATCCTAAGAAACTTCGTATTTCTGCAACCGTTCTCAGGACCGGCCAATGCTCGATGGCCTCAATCTTTTTCGGATCCACTGACACTCCTGCTCCAGAAATTACATGTCCCAGGAACGAAATATGGTCTAACCAGAATTCACACTTGTCAAGCTTCGCATAATGTTGATGCTCCCTCAATGTCTGCAAGACAGTCTTAAGATGTTTCTCATGCTCCTCTTCACTGCTGGAATAGACAAGAATGTCATCTATGAACACCACCACAAATTTATCCAAATACGGCAGAAAGATGCGGTTCATTAAATCCATGAATACTGCGGGGGCGTTGGTTAGTCCAAAGGGCATTACTAAAAACTCATAATGCCCATATCTAGATCTGAATGCTGTCTTCGGTATGTCTTGCTCCCGGACTCTTACTTGATAGTATCCCGACCGAAGATCGATCTTGGAAAAGACGCTGTCCTTGCTCAACTGGTCAAACAGGTCATCAATCCTTGGTAGTGGGTACTTATTCTTCACTGTTACTGCATTCAGCTTGTGGTAGTCGACGTACATCCTCGTCGACCCATCCTTCTTGGGAACTAGAATCTCTGGCACGGCCCAGGGCGATTTACTGTCTCGGATGAATCCCTTAGACTTCAACTCTTCTTCATACTGATACAACTTATCCTGTTCTGACGGCGACATTCTGTAAACTCTGTCTGCAATAGGCCTCGTTCCAGGGTTCAACTCAATGCTAAATTCTACCTCTCTGACTGGGGGTATCCCTGGGAGCTCATCAGGGAAGACATCGAGAAAATCTTCGACCACTCTCGGAATCTGTCCTGTCATTGACACTGCTGCTGAGATGACGCCTCCGGCCTGATTCTTCAAGGTTCGAGTAAAGATGAACTGTTCCATCCCAGGAACGCTGAATATGACCCTACCTCCTCTACAATCAATTGTCGCATGACTGTCTCTCAACCAGTCCATGCCAAGAACAACATCAAAATTCCCCGTAGGGAATTCAATCAATGATGCGGGCAATAAATGCCCACACACCTCTACCGGACATGAAAAGTGCACCCTGCTAACTTCTACGAGCCCATTGCCGGTGAGTATATCCATCCTCTCCGGCAATGCCTTGAACTCTAATCCAATCCGTGTAGCATATTATGCAGAGATGAATGAATATGTAGCGCCTGAATCAAATAATGCTACAGCGGGAAATGAGGTGACAAGAATTTTACCTGCCACCACGTCACTAGATGCTAGAGCCTCTCCCAAGGATAATGTGAGAGCCTGGCCCTGATCCCGCTGAGCTCCTTGTTGCGGCCTTCCTCGACCATGTTGTTGCTGCCTCTGAGGGCCTTCGGCTTTCTGTGCTTGGCGGAACATCTGAGCCTGCGTTGGTAGACACTGGGCTAGGGGCCTTACTGCTAACACTGGCCCTCCACTCGGGGTTGCCACCGGAGCTGGCAATGCTGGAAACTGCTGAGCTGGCCCTCCTGGCCTCTGCATCACAGGACAAGTGGAGATACGGTGGTCTGAACTACCACACCTCAAGCATAAGCCATTCGCTGACCGACATACCTCCCTCGTGTGTCCTGTCTTCCCACAGAATGTACAGCCCTGGGTGCTCCCTGATGCTGCTGTTGGTTCCTCGGCTGCAGATGCCGAACTGGCGCTGTATTAGTTGACACGGCATTCCTCCGCGGTGCTCCTGCATCATGAATACGTACACCAGGTGCTGGTGCCGATGTTCGCTGCATTGTTTCTCCTCCAACCTGGAAATGAGATCTCTTATGACCTTCTGTCCTCGATGCCAACCTCTGCTGGGTAAGCTCGTACCTCCGAGCGGCCGTCAAAACAGCGTCAAATGTCTGGTAGTCGTGTCCCTCCACAAGCTGTAATAGTTCCAAATGAAGTCCTTGCTGGAACCTCATAGCTTTCTCTGGCTCCGTTGCCACCATTGCTGGTGCGAAATGGCACAATCTGCAGAACTCTGCTGCATACCCATCTATGGTCTTGTCTGCTTGCTTGAGACTAATAAACTTCTGCTGGAGCTCATATCGAGCTACTACGCCAAAATACTTGGCCTTGAATCTTTCACTGAAGGTGGTCCAACGAACATGGCGTCTTATACCAACTTCTTCTGATGCCCACCAGTCGCGGGCAAGATCCTGAAGTACCAATTTGACCTGATCAACCTTCTCATCATCTGGTACCTTGGCTGCCATAAGAATGGCTTCGATGTCTTGAATCCATGCATCCGCAGTGATGGCATCCTCCGTGCCATTAAAATACCTCGGGTTCAAGCGACGGAACCTTCCTGATGCTCCCGAGTCAACCCCGGCACTCCTCTCAAGAGCTAACTGAATCCCTTGGTTCAGCAACACGTTCTGCTCCTGCTGCTGAGTCTGTTACTGTTGGTGAGTGACAAGAATCCCTCGGATGATCTCCAGGAGTGTTACGACGTCTGGTACTGCCGTCGCTACTGGTGCTGCAGGAGTTTCGATAACCTGCGGCTGCACTGCCTCTGGTTCCATTTCTGCTCGTGTCTGCCCTGGGGAAGGTTCTCTCCCCTGCTGGTGCCCAGTCGAGCCATGCTCTCGCTGCTCCTCCTCAAGGGCCTCACCCGCTACTGAGAATGAAGCGCCCCTATAGAGAAAGATATAAGATTATCAAGTCCGGACGAGAAAGATTTCGAGGATGCAAGTCAGGTTGGAGATCAAGGCAAGGACAGAGAATTTGAAACAGAATTTCAAGGGGAACAAGTTTTGATTGAGACTCCTAATAATTCACAATACCCCACAAGTCTGAAAAACAGACCTGCATGGGCCACCACTAAAACCTTGTCACGCCCCAGTACCGAAATACGGAGACGGACTAGGCCAGCTACTCCATATGAGGTACGTAACGTCATACGGCGATCGTTGCTGTCGAGAGACTAGGGGGTACATGCTACAATCAAGTCTCCTATGGTCCCACAGAATTCTATGTCTCAATCAATCAAATCACATCAGCAATTAAATGAACATTAAAGATAAAGCAGTAAGGCGTTCCCGACGCTTCATCAAAATGATCATGAGAGACTAGCTTTATAATTTAGCTATCTCAGAGAGTCAGGAGTACAAAATTATACACAGCTGCAGTCTATTTATTTATAATTCTGTACTGACACAAAATATCAACTAATCCGGCTAACAGGTGCCGGTGGCTAAACGCCGCACAAAGTAAAGACAGGAGTGGTAGAGAAGACACCCACTCGAGTCCCCTAACCTCCATGCTCCTAGTATGTACCATGGATGTCAGGAAGGAAGATCGTGTCCTCCGGCTCTGCTACGAGATCTGGCCAAACAAAACCAGCGGGGTCAGCCCGAATAGCAAGTACCGCCAAAGGGGCACAAGAGTTAAGATTAAAAACCCAGTTAATAGAATGATTGATAATAGTAATACTTATGCTACTATTATAGGGTAGCGCAACATCCTCAAACCCATATGGCACCCTAACAACCAAACAAGGACAAAAGGTGCCGCATAGAGTCGGGACGTGTCGTACTCTATAACTGTCACATAAGTGAGAAGGTATAAACAATAAAATCTCCTGATCGTGACTTCGGTCGATAGCCTATCGCAGCACAATAACCAACCCAACAATCAAACAAGAACATGGGTTGGATCATGTACCATGATAGACCATGTTCCTCAGTCAATCACAGAAGTAGCACTTCACAACCAGAATAAGTCTTTCGTTCATAACTTCGGTCCACAGCCTGTTATAGTATGATAACCAACCCAACAATCAAACAAGAACATGGGTTGGATCACGTACCATGACAGTCCGCTTCTCTCAGTTATTCATGAAAGGTAATAGGATACAAGCAAGTCATTTTCACGGCCAATCAAGTCTACGAGTTTCTAGTGGGACGAGGTTATCCTCGCGTCATGTTATTTAGAAATCCTCAGATCGTATCTTTCCAGCAAGGCAAGCCAACCCAGGGGTTCGCGTAGACAGGTATGATTGAGCACAGGTCCCTCGTAAGGCCACCTTGCCAAAACATATAATATATAGCAGAAATTAATTGGATACAGTCATCCACTCGTTACAGATGACACAGTATCCGTGGAGACCAGCCGGCGCGTCGAGACAATATCTCAAGGCGGCTGGTGTAACACGATCTCGGGATTCTGCCCTCACCATGCATCTAGTATTTTTAGTTGCCTAATTTAACCCTAGGTAAAATCTTGGACTCACATGTTGTGGCCTGTATGATCATCCTCCTAAAGTCGTACTTTAGTACGAGTACCCCAAAAAGGATCCATGTCAATCAGTATGTCAACATGTTCTACCCTCCTTAGTGTAATGCATCATTGCAAATACGCCACATGGAGTTACGAGTCATTTGTCGAGCATGAACAAGAACTGGGACATTCAGTTACATGTATCAGGTAGGAACACTTTGTTCACCGGGGTCACATTAGTGCTCATATCATGCTCAGGACAAAAGGCGTAAGGATATATAGCATACACAAACATTTACATATATATAAGCAATATAATATATGTATATATATATATATATATAAAATATAAAGTATAGGGGAATCAGGGTCCGACTACGTAGGGTCAGGTTGCGCAGGGTCAGGTTGCACAGAGTCAGACAGAGCAGGGTCAGGTTGTGCAGGGTCAGGTTGCGCAGGGTCAGACTGCGCAGGGTCAGGTTGCACAGGGTCAGGTTGTGCAGGGTCAGACTGCACAGGGTCAGGTTGCGCATGGAATGGATTGCACTGAAGTCAAGCGCGCACGGATTGACTTGCGCTGGGTCGGATGGCGCTGGAGCTAAGGAGCGCCAGCGCAGTTCAGCTCAGCGCAATACGCTGGCCGAGGGGTTGCGCAATTCGTCAAGAGATGAGCTGCGCAGTTCAACCTTGCGCTAAAGTGCGCAGGCTGAAGGGTCTTCTCCTCCAGGCCGAGAGCATCCTCAAGAACACCAAAAACTTCCAATTCTCATAACTTGACCAAATCAAAACCAAATCTAGGTTTTCAAAGTTCTAACTTGAATAAAATTGAATTCTCTTCCACATGGAAGCATCAAAACCCACAAAACCCCAACAAAAATAGATCAAAACCAAGAAAATCCGAAAATGATTAATACTTAGATCTACAAAAATCAAAGCTTCAAAATGAAAATTTCTAAGTTCTAAACTAGTATAGGTTGAGGAGAAAAACATATTTTGACAAGTAATTTTGTAAGAAACATTGACAAAAATTTATGGATCCATCTCTTGAGCAAGTTGGTACTTGCCTTGGTTGGTGGAGGAAATAAATGAGAGAAAATAATGAGAGGAGAGAGAATGAGATGAGTTATATATAAAGATCTTGAACCTAAGGGTTCATGATGAACCAAAGGGTTCATGATGAACCATTGGTGAACCAGAAATAGGTTACCCAAATGAGCCAAAACTGTAGGCCCAAATGCAGAAAATAAATTACGAAATAATATTTTGTCGAATATTTTGGGAAATGCATGAAGAAATACTGCATAATAAATATAGTATAAATACAAGGTAAATACAATTTATCGGTTTACGTATTGAAATACGTATTTCAGGATCGGAGAGTGACACTTTTTATGAGAATATCGTATCTCTTCTTTATGTCAGAGCCATCATATCAGAGCCATGTTAGAGCTGTCACTTTGTGTCAGAGCATTAATGGCCAGCTGCACAAAGTAATTATGGCCAGCTGTATGGACCTCTTTCGAACCGCATAAGGCCACATGGCTTTTTCTGAGCCGCATAAAACTATCTGAGCCGCATGAAGCTCTTTGAGCCGCATGAAGCTCTCAGGGATTTTTTTAGCTGCATGAACCCCCCAAGTTCTGAGCCGCATAGAGTTTCTGGGCTGTATAAGATTTTATTATTCTTTTTCATACTTCTACAAGACCCCCTTCAAAGTTTTCAATTTACAAAATTGAAATACTTTGAATAAGAAGCATGGGTTTATCCGCGTAAGCTCTTTATGCCGTATATACTTCTCTGGCCGCATGGGATTCTCTGGCCGCATATACTTTTCTGGCCGTATAGTCTTCTCTGGCCGCATAGGCTGGTCTTTGTGCCATGTAGGCGTCTCATTAATTGCTCTTGAATTATTTTTGATTTAAAGCCGTCTTTTGGATAGGATCCCAAGAGTCGGCATTAAATATTTAGATTTGCCTTGATGATTCTGAGCATTCTTTTTTGCATGAAAGGGGATAGAATCCCAAGGGTCGGCTTTATCTTCTAGGCAACACGAAACCCGAAGCGTCTATTGATTCACACGCCCTTGCTAGCCTATAAATATGAGTAATTTTTGAAGAGAGAGATTCTTTACTCTCTTTACTCTCTTCTTTCTTCAAAGTTTCGTGCCCTGGTCACCGTCTTTTCTTCTCCTTCGATCATCAATGGCTCCCAAAGCTTCCTCCAGTGCTGCGACGAAGGGCAAAGGAGTTGCCTCCTCGTTAGCGATCCCAGTTCACCCCAACGTTCATCCTACCATTGACGGTAAGAATGATGGGATAAAAACTGCATGGATTCAAACCCTAACCATAACAACTATGTCGTATGTTTTATGTGCGAGCCTTTCTCTTTGGCATATTCTTCGTCTTCATTGAACTGTTTTAAGTTCGGTATAATGAATCCGCATATGCTGTGCTGTATGGGCTGCATGAACATCTCATGTCCGAGCCGTATGGGGTATGCCTCATGTCGGAGCCGTATGAGAGTCGTCATATTGCCGCATAAGCACTTTATGAATCGGGCCGCATGGAGACCCACCAAACAGAGCCGCATAAGCTCTTTATAAATTGGGCCGCATGAAGCCCCACCAAACAGAGCCGCATAAACTCCTTATAAACTGGGCCGCATGAAGCCCCACCAAACAGAGCCGCATAAGCTTCTTATAAACTGTGCCGCATAAGGCCCACTTAATCAGAGCCGCATGAACTCCTTTAAACTGTGGCGCATAAGGCCCACTTAATCAGAGCCGTATGAATTCCTTTAAACTGTGCCGCATAAGGCCCACTTAATCAGAGCCGTATGAACTCCTTTAAACTGAGTGGTTTTTCTCTGGCCATCTTCTAACTTATTTCTTTTGCCTTTTTTTAGTGAAGTTGCCAGTCAATCCTGCAGGAGAACTCTTGGTAGGTCGCGCCCAATCTGCTGTGGGTGTGAGGTTCGACCACATAGTTGATTGTGTGTCAAACCAATTTCCCAAAGATAAAGAGGAAAGGCTGAGAGATATCAAAAACCAGTCCTTCTACTTTCTCACTGGCATGATGAACTCATGGAAATTGGTGGGCCAACACCTAAAACCTGCGTTTCTCTTCGGAGATGCCCTGACTGTAAAGAACTCCAGCGTTCTGGATATATCTGAAAGTTGGAGTTTTTCTTCTAACGGGGTGGCGATCCATATTCCTCAAATGGAACGTCACTTCCCACTGTCGTGGTTCAACATGCTGCCAATGGACAGAAAGATGGTGGATTCCTTGACTCCGAGCCGGCAGGGGATGTTTGTGGGCGATATTCACTATAATAGGAACTTGGGGTCGATAGTCGCGACCAGGACACCGATCAGCTGCTACGTGATGGGGTTGGTCCCTGCTAGTTTCTTAAATGTGCAGGGTCCCAACTTCAGGTTCTCTCAAGCTGACACTTTCATGAATCAGCTTGCTCAGAAGGGATCCTATCCCATTGGTCGGTTGGCGTTGCTGAATTGGATAAACCCCATCCCTTCGTGGACCAACTTGACTATGTGGATTTTACGGACCTACGAGAATCTTTTGTGCGAGATTGGCTTGTATCATGCCATTCGGGGCACCTGTTATGGTTTACCCGTAAACAAGAAGCTCTTCATGGCTCTTCTTGAAATGTACAACCGCAGAACGGGGACTTTCTTTACACCGGAAGGGGAGATGGGACTCGCTCTCCACGAGATGCATGATGTCTCCAGGCTGCCCTGGGGGAATGAAGTCTTCTTCGAAGTGTATACCCCACGAACGAAGAGTTTGAGGAGTTGGAGCAGGGGTTCCCGGGCTTTGTTGCTGTCTACTGGAAATTGTTGTGTCACCACAGCACGTGCCAGTAGATGTCAAAAAAGAAGAACAACAGCTCGGAAGGGAACCTTCCGCATGCGAAGGCCTGGGTCAGTTACCTTTTTAAGCTCAGCGCCTCAGGCCGGGTTTCTCCCCGAAGTCTTTGAACCCGGGAGGAGGTGCAAGACCAGGTGTCAACCGCCAAGAGGGTGAAAACCACCGATGACAGATTTGGGAGTTAATCTGACTCTTCTACTTATTTTTATCAGGATACTCAGCAGTTGTCCGAGAAGGCTCTCTTAGCAGAATTTCTGATGGTATGGCTGCGAAACTGCGTGGTCTCGAGAGGGGCTGGTTCTATTGAGAGGATCAGCCGTAACTTTATTCTTCCCGCTATGAAGCTGGTCTTTGGGTCCAGACTAGCTCTTCTTCCTGCCATGGTGTGTAGCATACATTGTGGTCTCCGCACTTTCTTGTCTAAGGTCGTTGCCCGTGATATAGCGAAGGACTTTGAACGAATTGAGCTACCCTATCATTATCTGATGGGGTGGCTGTTGATGTACTGCCGGTCTCTGATGAGGCCTGGTCCAGAAGACGACGTCACTGCGTATGATGCTTTTATTTTCCAGTATCGCTGTATGCCTTGGGAGTGCAGTACCATGCCAGCCTGTCGGATGTCGCTGGCGAGAGTAGACAAATACAACTTTTTTGTGTCTGTCCCTCACTTTACAGATGAAGAAGTGAATGGTGTACATCTTGATGGTACTGGGCCCCCCCACCTCTTGTCTGATAAGATGCTCCTCTGGTTGCGGAACATCCGTCCTGCACACCTGGTATATCGCAACCGCAATTCTGTCTTCCTGGAGCCTTACTTGCCCAGTCGGTTCTTCCGACAGTTTGGGTACAGTCAGCTATTTCTGGACAATCCCAGCCCTTGCCTGGGTTTTGAGGGTAGTGTCCTTGACGACATCAGGGCTTGGCACTATTATAACACGATTCACACCCGCACCAGCTTCTCTGTGCCTGATGCTAGGGAGTCAGGGTAGATTTTGTACATGGAGGCTCTGCACCATGTTATGGTGAACAAGCCCCCTACCGATTTTGACCCAAGTACCAGTTTTATTGTTGGTACTGGCTTAGAGGAGAAGCCGAAAGGGTCCAAGGCAAAGAAAAGGAAAGGGAACATGGTCGATGTGTCAGACTCGGAGTCCATCAACGTGGACGAGGAGAATGACGCTGATGACTTATCTCTTCCTTCTGTCGATGATGTGGTGGCAGATGAGGCCCCTGTTGTGCCTAGTCCTTCCCGAAAGTGAAGCAGGCGTGGGTCCGCTGTTGGCGGCATAACTTACTCTCGAAAATGGGCTGCGGTCAAGCCCCGCGGGCCAATCATTAGGGAGAGAAGCGAGGATGCTGATTCCATTTCGGAGGTGAATCGAATTACAACCATATCTTCTTAGCTCTTCTTTTCTGTATTATGATCTAATCATTCTCCTTTTCTTTGTAGGCATCAAGAGACGTGGACTCTTGAGAGCCGGCTGCTGTCTCTGAAGTCGACCCGGCTCTAGCCACTTTAATTAGCGATATGAGTGCTGAGCTTATTTCTGCCAGGGTTCTTCCGGCGACGGTTGATGTTCCTCCCATTGCTGATATCTCAACCCAGGGCGATGTGGGCTCTACTGAGCCAATCTCCGAGGTTGCTGTATTCCAGCTGGGTGATGCTGACCCAATTGCGTCTACCTCCGGGGCGGCTGGGGCAGAGGAACCAGCTGCATTCGGCTCAGATGTCGCTGGTGAGGAGGATACAATGGCTATGAGCGAGCTTCAGCAACCCTCTCCTGTTAAGCTAAGTCAAGTCTTGACTAGTGAGGAGGTTCATTTACTCTATCTTCACATCCTTCGGGTTAAGTTGATCGTTGGTTGCTTCGGACATACAGGTCCTGCTCCTTCGCCGCCAACGACGAACATTATCGAGGGAGAAGACACCAGAGGGGATCTGGTGGAAGAAAGTATGCCTCCTCCTCCTCCTTCAACTCATATCGAGGGGCCTCCTGTCGGTTCGAGTTCGGGAGGATAGGCAGTGGAACGGCCGGGATGGGCAGAAATGGTCCCTGCACCCTTCTTGACTCATATGGCTTCGGAGGTCGACCTTTCCGCCCTGCCCAGTCTCCAGATCCTTTGGGCGGCGGAGGAGGAGATGGCTACTATTCAAGCATCTTATCGCTCGGAACTTGTCTCCCTAGTGGCAGGGGCGTCAAGTTCCGGTACATCTTCTTCAACTCTGCCAGCCACCCTTCCCTTGACGCCGTCTTCTTCGGAAGTTCTCGATGAATCTTTGAAGGATATGGTTGACAGTTTCTACCGCCACCTGAAGCGAGGGATTGAGGCTGCCGTGGATAGGGGAACATCCTTTGTATTGGCCCGTCAATGTGCACGAGGCCAGATTGAACTTCTCAGAACCCTCCCCGGTGGGGCAGGGATAGTCGAACTTCTGGAGCCCAAGTTACTAGAAGCTGATCAGCTGGTGGCTGAGTATCAAGGACTGCGACAAGTTGATCTGTCTTCAGCAATAGATCAGGAGCGTGATTTCCTTTTAACTTCCATGGAAAAGGTAAGGACGGTACGGGAGACGTCCAAGCCTGCTCTGATGAAGGCCTCCGAGATTTGTCGCTGAAGTACGATGAATTAAGCTGCAGCGGAGAGGACTGCATTACTCAGAAAGAGGTGCCTCTCGTGAGATAGCCGATACCAAGGAGCAGATCCTCCAGCTTCATAGAAAATTAGTTTCTTTGGAGTCTGAGCTGCAGGCCTCGCACGAAGACAAGGAGCTAATCTTCCGGGAGACCGACAAGGTCACCCGAACCTCAGAAGCCTTGGAGCAAGCCCTGAAGAAACTTGAAGATGGCTGGCAGGCACATGCGCATCTGGAGGATGTAGAGAAGCTGACGCAAGAGGCTGAGCGTCGGGCCACCCTGAGATTTGAGCGGTCGACATCCAAATTGGAGGACCGGCTCCGAGAATTATGTGCCGCCGAACCATGATCGGCTTTTTCCTTTTTTTCTTTATGTTTCTTCATCTTTTTAACAGGGACGTGGTACCAGATAATGTAGTACTTTTGATTTAAATAAATGACTTTGTTTGTATCATCTTTTATCTGTCGTACTTGTACTGCATCTTAGGTGTTATGTGTTTGCCCCACTGGAGGACTTTCTGTGGACCTATTACCCTTGGCATACCTTGATTTTAGGTACGGATAATAAGTTTGATAGGGATACCTAGAACAACTCCGCGGTAAGGTGGATATGGAAGTTCTTGGTATCTGGCGAAAGAATGCCATGGAACAGCTGGGTACCAGAGGCATGAGATTGTGAGAAAAGAGACACGTGTACTAGAAAACTTAGTACAATATTTGTGGTCGACTGCAGACATTTGTGGTCAACTGTAGACATTTGTGGTCAACTGTGGACATTTGTGGGCCTATTATCCTTGGCGTACCCTGGTTTTGGGTACGGATAATAAGTCGAGAGAAAACCGACATACTTACTCAGAGGTAATATGGACGTGGTAAACATGAGGGTTTTACAACGGAGTCTTCCTACTCAGAGGTAATGAGGACGTGGCAGGAGTGGACTCCACGAAGGGTACATAGAACAACTCAGAGGTAATATGGACGTGGAAGTTCTACGTAAGGGGTGGTTTGTTTTTGATGGAAGTAAAACAACTCAGAGGTGACATCGACATGGCTGTTTCGAGAATTTTGTGGACCTGTTACCCTTTTTTATGCGCTGAAAGTACGGGTAATAGATTATGAGGAAAATGCTCTTATAGGAAGGAAGTTCAGAGGTATGATCATACATGACTTACTACCTAGAAGATACGATATAGATTCATTTGGAGTGACCAGAGTATGAGTTCAGCGGTACCTAAGGGTACATAACTCAACAATCTGGTTGATTCAGCGGATGTCGTTTAGACATAATATTTCTTCAGGAACATGCCGTTAATGGGCATCATAAGCAAGTCTCCGTTTTTCTTTATGAGACGGTATGCACCATTGGAGAATACTGCCTCGATGATAAACGAGCCTTCCCACTTTGGTTGGAACTTGCCGGCGGTTTTGTGAGTCATAACCATCGGCCTCCGAACTGCCAAAATGAGATCGCCCACTTGGAATGTTCTGAGATTAACCTTCTTATTGAAGGCTCCAGAGATGCGTGCTTGATAAAGCTCGATTCCCTGTTGAGCTAGCAGTCGGTTTTCATCTAAGGCCTCCAGCTCTTGTAGCCGACGACGGTAATTATCATCCATCGTCAATCGGTAAGTGAGGACGACACGGAGCGAGAGGATTTGAGTCTCCAATAGGAGAACTGCCTCACTTTCGTACACCAAAGAAAATGGTGTGTTCCCAGTGGCCATCCGGACTGTAGTACGGTACGCCCAAAAGCATTCGCCAAGCTTTTTATTCAAGTCACGTTTGTTTGAGGACACGAACTTCTTGAGAAGCTTGATTATAGTTTTGTTGAATGCTTCCGCCAAACCATTAGCCGCCGGGTTGTATGGTATTGAAGCAACGTTCTAGATCCGGTGTTTGTAGCAAAACCGATAGAAGGCGTGGCTTGCGAACTGCAGACCATTGTCGTGGATGATCCTTCGAGGCAGTCCAAAGCGATAGATGACATGATGCTTGAGGAAGCTGATCACGTTTGATGTCTTTACTTCTGCAAGCGGGACAGCTTCTACCCACTTGGAGAAGTAATCCATAATTGCCAGTATGAAACGGTGTCCTCTGGATAAAGGTGGGGTGATTGGACCAATAATATCCATCCCCTATGCCTCAAATGGCCAGGATGCCACCGTCGGATGTTGGAATTCAGATGATTGATGTATGAAATCTGCGTGGACCTGACAAGCTTTACACTTTCTTGCATAGTCTATCGCATCTGCCACCATCGTAGGCCAGTAATAGCCCATCAGGCGAAGGCGGTCTTGTAGTTTCGGGCCAGGTTAATGGGCCCCACAAACGCCGTCGTGAGCTTCGCGTACAGCTTCTTGGACTTCTGTATTTGATAAACACCGGAGTAGTAATCCATCATAGGATCGCCGATACAACATTTTTGTCTCAGTATCGTAGAAGAATCTTAGAGAACATCTTATGATAGAGGTGGCTTCTTTCGAATTTTCCGATAATATGCCATAGACTGCGAAGTCGATAAATGGGAGCCACCAGTCTTACATCTCGTCGACCGTCAGGGCAGAATAGCTCTCAGCAAATTGGACGTTGTTCTTAGGACAGACCAATTCATGGCCTATTACGTCCACCAAGTGGTGAGTATGATTTAGAACCGCCAGAGAAGTGGCCAGTCCTGCTAAGGCGTCGGCTTCAATGTTACGGAGTCTGGGAACATGTTCTATAAAGAATCCTTTTAGGGACGTAATGATAGCGATTGCTATTTGATGATAGGGGATCATGTCTTCATGGCGAACTTCATATGAACCCCGGATCTGATTGACGATTAACTGTGAATCGCCATATGCTTCCAAGTATTCTACCCCCAGTTCCTTTGCAAGTCGGAGGCCGATGACCAAAGCATTGTACTCGGCTACAATGTTTGAGCAGGGTTCTGTAAGGGAATACGCCCGGTTGATCACCAAGTCAGAGGGAGAAATTAGTACCACTCCAACCCCAACGACGATGTTGCCTTTGGGCCCGGTTCTTGAAGCACCGTCGAAGAACATTCGCCCGATGGTATCATGGGAAGCCATGTTTGAATTGGCGACTTCGTCCGGGATCTCTTCATATATTCTGGTTGACTCCAAACCTGGATGAGCGGCTAAAAAGTCTGCCAGAACTTGACCTTTAACAGCCTTTTACGGGACGAAGATCATGTGGTAGGAAGACAGTAATATCGTCCAGGTAGTAAAGCGAGAGCTGAGTGCACCTGGCTTGTTCATGAGAACCCTGAGGGGGTTAACTCGAGATATGACATGGATGGTTTGTCCTGTAACATAGTGTCGCATCTTCTGGATAGCGAACAACAAAGCAAGACATTCTTTTTCCACGGCGGTGTATCTATGCTCAGGTCCTATCATCATTCGGCTGAGATAATAGATGGCCTGTTCATGCCCTACATCATTATTCTGTGCTAGTAGAGCACTGAGAGAATGCTCCATCGCTCGCACGTAAAGCAAGAACGGCTTTCCAGCAACCGAAGCCACCAGGACTGGAGGGTTTGACAGATATTCTTTAATGTTGTCGAAGGCACGTTGGCACTCTTCATCCCATACGAAGGATACGCCCTTCTTTATACGGTGAGTGAATGGTTTACATCGTCCGGAGAGGTTAGAGATAAACCTCCTGATATAAGCTAGCCTCCCTTGAAGGCCTCTGAGTTCTCGGAGATTTCTCGGGGGACCCATCTCCATGATTGCCTTCGTCTTCTCAGGGTCTATGTGGATTCCTTGGGCCATAATGATAAAACCCAAGAATTTCTCGTTAGATACACCCAAGAAGGATTTGGTGGGATTTATCTTCAAGTTGTGCGCTCGCATCAGGTCGAAGACTGTCCTCAGATCGTGCAGATGATCTTCCTTAGAGCGGCTTTTGACGGCGATGTCATCGACGTAACATTCCACTATCTTACGTAAGTGGTCCCTGAAGATGACACTCATAGCCCGTTGATATGTGGCACCGGCATTCTTTAAACCAAAGGGCATGACTGTGTAACAGTACACACCAATCGGCGTTCGGAATGATGTATGCTTTTCATCATCAGGAAACGTCTTGATTTGGTTGTATCCTGAGAAGCCATCCATGAACGACATGCGCTCAAAGCCACATGTGTTGTCAATCATTATGTCCTTAATAGGAAGTGGGAACTCATCCATAGGACATGCTTCGTTCAGATTTTGGAAGTCGATACAAATTCGGATCTTTCTATTTGTCTTGAGGACCGGTACTATGTTGACGACCCAGTCTGGATGTTGTTCCTTCCGGATGAATCCGATGGCTATCAGTTTATTGATCTCAGCTTTGATAGAATTCATGATATCTTGGCGGAACCGTCGTTGCTACTGCTTGACCGACTTTGCATCCGGATGAATGTTGAGCTTATGAAGTACAACCTTGGGATTTAGGCCTGGCATGTCTTCATAGCTCCAGGAAAATACATCAATGTATTCTCTGACGAGTTACAAAAGCGCCTCCCGCTCTTCGTCTGTCAGGCTTTTGCTGACGAAGATTGGCTTTGGAGAGGATTCATCGTCGAGGTCAACTTGCACGACCTCATCTTCGGTAGGAGGATCTCTCTGTTTGAAATGCTTCTCCTACTGCGCATCTAGCTATTGAACCCACGGCTCTAACTCAAAAAGCTCGGGTACATCTTCGTCTTCTTCATAGGCGTCAGCAAATGCCATATTGACAGATAAAACTTGCCTGAATACGTCCCCGATGCTGACATCCGAATCAGAAGTGGGTGATCCGGTCGAATGTGAATGCCAGTTACATTCCTCATCTGAGCTTTCAGGAGTTGTTGCAGGTGTAACATAGCCTAGACCACGTCTGGTCTTGTTGTAGTAATCCCGTGGTTTTCCAGCCGGGACTGGCAACTATAAAGGTAATCGTCGGCCAGTGCCGTAGTTCAAGCCTGGCGTAGCCTCCATATCATACCCCTGTTTTTGTATGAGTTACTTGGATCGGAAGCTATACAGATAAAAGGGCAGTCTTCCGGTGTCGGGTTCGAGATCAACTTCTTCTATCCTGAAAGGCTGTGGATCATTCTTCCGGCCGAAGATGATTGGATGATCATCTCCCTCGACTATGAAGCAAGCGTCTTCCACAGGAGTGAGTTGGTTCGTGGTATAGACGTTTGTCACTTGTGTGTGTAGGTTGGTGCCTATACCGTGTTCCATAGCGTACATCGTACAAAGCCTATTAAGCTCGAGGTAGTTCAAAGATAGCCCTTTATTGATGAAATAAGGTATCTTTTTAGGTGGAATTACATCGTCAGCAGAAGGAATATCAGTGTGAGCAGCCACATACTTGGATAGCTCTAACTCCTCTTCGGCCACCTCCTGTATTAATGAAGACTGGAAAAGATGACCTGGGCAGCTTGATCATCAGGGGCTCCACTGGTGGTGCTGAACATGGAGTCATTGGCACACTAGCGATCCCCGGCTTAGTGCTTGGTGTTGGACGGGGAGTTGTTGGCTCACTAGCAGTCCCCGGCTTAGCGCTCGGCTATCGATTTATCCTGGGAAGACGAATCATCATTGGCTTAACAGAAGGATTGGACTCTTCTGTTTGTTGTTGACCGACTCTATGCAGCCTGATTGTCAGCGGCTCCGTAGTGGGTCTCGGCCCTTGGCCAGACCTTGGCAGTCGGATTGTCATTTGCTCCTTTTGTGCAGTGAGCACCGGGAGACTAGTTGCTTCTCTATATAGAGTGGCTGTAAGAGGTACAGTCTTGCCTGGTTTGCGGAGTTGGAGATGGATTCTCAAGGGTTCCTCAGGCCCTGCAATGGCCTCCGTTTGCTTTTGAACATCCTCTTTGCTCAGGTGCCTCTTTGATTTCTCATATAGAAGGAATCTGAATAGTAGGATTCGACCCCTTTAAAGGGATCGATGTCGGCAAATTCCGTCTTTACAAAGCCATGCTTGTCGACGTACTTGAAGCACTGGTGCAATGTGGAGGGCACGATCATATAATCATGTATCCACGGATGCCCCAGGAGAATATTATAGGAGGTGTCTGTCTCGATGACATAGCAGGTTACTTCCGACTTAAGGTCGCCAATTTGGCACTTCAGGCGAATCTTCCCGATGGGATAGCTTCTCCCTGAATTGAAACCGCTGATGGCTGTACTAGTAGGAGTCAGCCGATGCATAGGGATATGCAGGAGGTGATGTAAGCTCTTCGGAATAATGCTTATCGAAGAACCGGGATCAATGTGCATCCGATCCACCTTGATGTCGCCGACGTATCCAGTATAATACCGAAGGCGATCGTGCAGGTTGGTCTTGATAAGCATATCCTGCGGAGTGAAGACGATGTTGGGTATTGTACCTGTACAAGCGCTGTCCTAGAGATCCGCCGGCGAGCTCTCCCCTGTAAGTTTGACCTGAGCCAGATATACATCGACATTCTGGAGTGCTTCACTCAGTGCGATGCGAACATCTTTGGAGAGTCTCAGGAGCTCGTATAGGAGCTCGTATAATAACAATTTGGCTGGTGTGTTGGCCAATTGTGCTAAAATGTCAAAATTGTAGGGCTTCTCCAGCACCTGAGGCGTGTCTTTCCGGAGCGGCTTGTCAAAGCGTTTCTCCTTTGGCTTGGGCTTATCGGCCGGCGGAGGCTGAGAAGGTCCTGGGGCATCAGCAGTGGTCGGATGACGTTCTTCAGCCGAGTTACCCGACATGGGTTGAGTTTGTGCACCAGACCGGGTAACGGCAATTATCGCTTCTTCGACGTCGGTTGAGATGGTGCGACAAGACTTGACTTTCTCGCCCTTCTTCTTGCCATTAAAAGATGATGCTGGCTGGGTTACTTAAGATACTAAGTCCGGGTGGACCCACATAACCTCCCCTCATGATGTGATGAGGGGTACCAGCCCAGCAGCCTGGTCTCGAGGAGGTGGAAGATTAGCGACCTCTATTTTTGTCTGGGGGATGGGTATTACGCCGTCTTGGGTCCTCGTCGGCGGGAAGTTGCCAATTTGGACTGACACTATGTTGGCAGCGACCGTCACCTCCTCGAAATCAATAGCCAGGGCGTTGGAGTTGATGAGGTTCTGGATGTACCGCTTCAATTGGAAGCAGTCTTGTGTAGCATGGTGGACGTAGCGATGGTAGTGACAGTACTTGGGGCTTTCCATCTCTGCAGGTCGAGGTTTATGCCTTGGCGGGGGGAGCTGAATTCTGTCTCCTTGTAAGAGCATGTCAAAGATGGGCTTGACATGACTATCCTCGAAGGAGTAAGTCATCTGCGGCCACTGCTTTTCTGCTTGCTTCGATTCGGGCTTCGGGGCTGTGTCGGCCACCATAGCCTGTTTGCCCTTGTTGTCTCAGTTGTTGGAGGAATTACCGTCGTTGTTCTTGTTGGCATTAGGGCGTTTGCCCTTGTCCTCCATATCCGAGATGTGCAATCCCAGTTGGCGAGCTTTCTTTAACTTGTCTTCTGTGCTAGTGGCGCTGATGATGAAAGTCTTTCAGTCCCTAAATTGACTTTCGTCCATCCAGAGGTTGATTGTGGGGAGCAGCCTCTTTTGGCAAATTTTAATTAAGGAAGAGTCCGGATTACCGGAGGGCAACTTCATCGCGGTTTGGCGAAACCGCTCAATGTAGTTTTTTGTCAGCTCCTTCTCTCCTTGGACAACGTTCATGAGGGTTGACATGGTTACATCTTGTCCCACCTCATAAAACCTCTCCAAGAACATATGTTTGAAGCTAACGAAGAAATGGATGCAGTTGTCCGGTAAGTTGTGCTACAAGTCGAATGCGACTCCCTCCAATGCCCCGACGAACAATCGTATAAGGATGGCATCGTCATGCGGCAAATGATCTATTGTGACATCAAAGTAGGTCACGTATCGGTTTGCAGATGTCTTCTTGTCATAAGGGTTGATGTTGAATGGTTTGTATCGAGGAAGGAAGGGGACATCTCTCCATGCAGCGGGATACGACTGTCGTATCCTGAGGTCCTGAGAGTTTTCTCGGGGAGTAAAACATTGCCCGAAGCTCCTGGACTTCTCTTCTCACCTCTCTGGCCTCTTCTGCAGCAGTAGGAGCCGATATTCTGGGTGGATTGTCACCCGGGGTTGGTGCGGCTGTGTTTGAGTCCGCATTGACTGTGGACCCAAGCTTGTCTGGCCAGGCGTCCTTCCTTGGAGAGTCGGCAGGGCTGCCTTGATCTCGTCTACTGACTTGACCAGGGTATGAAGTATGGCCTCAAGAGTGTCGAGGTGCTATCGATCGCTAGGACCGTCCTAGTCATTCTCAGTCATAAATACTGTTCTCACACGAGGAACAGTGGAAGGAACTGTGGAGGATGTGCTTTCCGAATCATACCCCCGAATGGAGAAGTCGTCAGGATATGTAGGAATGTTCTCCTTCGGTTCGGACTCGGAGGAAGTACTACCCCCTGCATAGGAGGTTGCTTCATCCTGGCACCCATGGACATTTCCAGGGGTGTTTGGTTCTGTTGCATCTGTTGGGAGAACTGTCTCCCTTGGTTCATCTTCTCGTAACATCGGATTGTCGTAGATGTTCCGGGGAGTGCTACCCCCAGCTTCGGCTACCCCCGGGGATGTAGATGACGAATCTCCAAGTGTTGAAGATTTTGTCTTAGAGCGGGTGCCTTGATAAACTCCTCCTGTAATGGTTGTGGACAACCGCTTGGATGAGAGTTTCTTAGCCGTGCCAGTTGAGATCATCAGGCTGGAGACTTTCTTCCCTCCCTTGCTGGTAGGGACCTTTCGGGTAGAATTGCAGAAGGCGAAAGAAAGTGCCTCGTCTTTCGAGCTTTGTTCTAGGACCGGTCCTGGCTGCTGCAGTCGTTGGAAGACGGACTGTCGGCCCTCTTGTACTGCTGTCTTATTGCAGCAGCAGTTGATAATGACTTGAGTACAGTGATGTCCATGGAAGGACTCTCTGCACACCAAGATTTTTTCTCTTTCCCTGCTCTTGTGAAGGATCACATCACGCTAGTCAAGTGCTTTTCGAGCAACCTTTACACTCATTTTGTGGGCCCGGGAGTCCCGAGCACACGAGTGTGTTGGTATCATATTTGCTCCCTGACGTGGGTCTAGTAAAAGTACTTGCCCCTGATCATTGTTGGAAGACTCTTGACCACCCTATCCGTTGGGCGCCGGGGGCTGGACACGGGTCATTTTGTACAACTTTCCATCAGACACCCGCATAACAGTTAGCGGTACTCCCTGATGGTCAGAAGTTGGGACAGCTGACAGAGCTCGACGAGCCCGAGCTGTCCTAGACTTCTTCGCTCTAGCACCCCAGGGTGCATAGTAGGAAGAGTCCAAATTGTGCCGCACAGAGTCTGGCATATCCTCATGAGAGCTTCTGAGGTCAGGACCATATGAGAGCCGGTCAAAGAGTGAACCTGAGCCGCATAGGGTGGATGGCCTGTGGCTGGGATTGGATACCGCATAAGCCATCTCCCTGCGGCTGGTCTTGGCGGCCGCATAAGAATCCTGCATGAGGCTGGAAATTGTGGGGGCCGCATGAGCCTTCTGTATGCGGCTGGAATTTGTGGCCGCATGAGGCTTATGTATGCGGCTGGAATTTGTAGCCACATGAGGCTTCTCCATGCGGCTAAGATTGGTGGCCGCATGAGCCTTCATGCGACGGGCGCCCTTATGCGGCTTCCGCACAGAGTTCCCCTTTGCTCCCGCAAGTTTAGCATCGTAGTGCTTTCCTCTGCCAGACTTGGGGACAACAGGGTCTTCTGTGGCCTGAAGTAGGGCCGTATGTGAGTCTTCTCCGCCGTCTTGGTCAGCAGAGAACACTTCTCCCGTACGCATGCGTTAGGTCTAACTGCTAATAGAGGCATGTTTGGAGACTTAGCATTTAGTAGAGGTACATGATCGCGAATGCGACTTCGATAGGTGCATCGGGTGGGGAGAACATTTCCTTGTCGTATGGGCTTCTATTACACATTCCCTTGTAACCCGGAAGCTCCGCTGGAGATACGGGTATGCTTCCCCCCTCATATTGGCCACTGATGTTCTTGAACGTTATGCGCTTGGGGTAAGATGATCCTCTCAGGTTGGCCACTGTCATTTTTGAACGTCATGTACTTAGGTCACTAGTGCCCAAGTGGGGACTATACCAGATCCTATTTACAGCCAGGGCTCATGCGACGAAAGGTTTGTTCTCAACTGCTTAAACACTTTAGATGGTTAGGTAAACCTAGTCAATGTCAAGTCACCCTGTTCCTTTATGTATCTTGTTATGATGGGGACTATTTTACTTTACTTGTGGCTTGTGACATTTTATATTTTTAGTTTATTACGGCATGTTCTTCCTGTATCTTGTTACGTCCCTCTGAGGACCTGGTTATCTCTCTAGGTGTGTGCTCTGTGACTTTGTAGGTCTTCTAGCCAAGGCCGTGATCTTCTCCCTTCCTCCGAAGATGATTGCCCTTGGTTCGTCTTGTCATTTTTATCTATCCTTTCCTTGTATATTCTCTCTTTTAAAATAGTTGGCAGTGGATTTGTCTCCGCCCAACTACATATATAAATGGCAAATTTTATAGTTGATTTATATTATTATCCTTTTATCTGGTGGATGAGATTTAGTTATGGTTTACTGTATTTTACAACTTATGTATACATACGATGGTTCCATATATTGGAGAATACTTCATATGTATGCAGCTGACATGGCTACATACTTAGTCCTAAGTATTTTGGGACTGGGGTGTTATAGGTTGAGAGGCGTGATGCCCCACTCAGGATATAGATGACACTATCTGTCATGCCCCACTCTCGGAGGAGTAATCGTTCTCGCTAAGGCGTGATGCAGCATGAGCCTATGTTGCGCTCACGCAAGACGGGTTCTATAACGACCGATTGCAGCAGCTTGCGACGGGGTCGTCGTACAAAAGTCCCAAGCAAAAAAGTTGAATAACACCAAGACATGTACAAAATGATACACTTTATTGATATTGAAACATGATTACAAAGGCGTGAAGCCAGCATTACAAGTCGCTCAAGCTCACTTTCTCCTTCATTACAATCACTCAGCTGTCAATCATAATATAAGTCACTCTGCTCTCTCTCATCTTTTAATATAGTATAACGAGCTAGCGGATGCTTTAGAAGGCGATGTCCGTACATTATGTCCCGTATAGGTGAAGTCTGTAATGCGGCCTTACGCCTCAAAATGCTAAGGAACTCCGTGCCTCAGCACGTCCGAGCGAGCTTTGCCTCGACAAGCAAGTACCTGTAACCTGCACATAAAACTTTTGGTCGGTACCAACCGTACTGGTGGTGTGAGCTCCTCGCCCACCCATGCAAAACCAACACGTTCATTTATTGAGTTCAACTTATTCTTTTGATTGTCTTTATAATCTTGCCTTAAGATTGTTTGCCAGTAATTATCAAAGAACAGAACAGTTTTATGGGAGGACTGAACTTTAATTCACAACTACAAACTTGCTTGTACAAAAAAAGCCTAGGAACAAAACCTAGGAAAAGCAATCTAAGTACAATTATTTAATTTGGATTCTGGAGGGTGACGGTAGAGGCTCAAAAAAGTGCTATCAACTCTGCCTTACTCCTTGGACGATCGAACGCAACCTCGGCTCCGGCGAAGAAATGCTCTCTATATCTTTCTCCTGCTCTGTGTCTCTACAAGGGAACAGCAGCTTGCTATTTATAGGAATTTGTGATGAGTGGGGTGTACAGCCACGTGGCCACATCCTTGTAACTGTACCTTGAGAAGTGCGGAGTTGGGGATTGGTTAAGATTAATCTTTATCTGTTTGTTGCAATAAATCTCGGCTATTATGTTGGTTGAAATAAATCTGAACTGCTATGATCTGTTGGTTGCAATAAATCTGAGTTGTTAAGACTTAGTCAACTTCTGCCACATGTCCCAACTGCCACTAGGTTGCGAGCCGTATGAAGGACTGTTCTCCTGTCTGAACCGTATGAGGGTGGCCTCATAACCAAGCCGCATGAGGATGGCCTCACATCCGAGCCGCATGAAGATGGCCTCATATCCGAGCCGCATGAGGGTAGCCTCACATCCGAGCCGTATGAGGGTGGCCTCACATCCGAGCCGCATGAGGGTGGCCTCATAACCGAGCCGCATGAGGGTGGCCTCACATCTGAGCCGCATGAGGGTGGCCTCATAACCGAGCCACGTGAGGGTGGCCTCATAACCGAACCGCATGAGGGTGGCCTCACAACCGAGCCGCATGAGGGTGGCCTCATAACTGAGCCGCATGAAGGTCACTCAGACGATCTGCACAAAGAACTTTCTTGGGATTTGTGAACTGTGCCAGCTATCACAAAAATTTTCTCGTCTTTTTATGAGCATGTCGTATCTCTTCTTTATGTCAGGGCCATCATGTCAGAGCCATGTCAGAGCTGTCACTTTGTGTCAGAGCATTAATGGCCAGCTGCACGAAATAATTATGGCCAGCTGTATGGGCCTCTTTCGAACCGCATAAGCCCACGTGGCTTTTTCTGAGCCGCATAAAACTATCTGAGCCGCATGAAGCTCTTTGAGGCGCATGAAGCTCTCATGGATTTTTTAGCCGCATGAACCCCCCAAGTTCTGAGCCGCATGGAGTTTCTGGGCCGCATAAGGTTTTATTATTCTTTTCCATGCTTCTACAAAGATCACTTTTAGGACTTAGATGCCTGGCCTATTTGGTGCATCAACGACATAATCGTGCCATAAATCCCTTTCGTGTAATATAATCGAGGCAGTGCCTCACCACTTAGTAACTTGCCCAAACTTTGTGTCGCCACAACATGGTCGTGCTCCAAAATCTTATAACCGTACTACCAAACTCATTGTGCCAACATCGTGGTCGTGCCATAATGTCCATTTATGAATCATCATCGAGGCTATGCCACGCAACATAGTGTATCTTTATTCAAAACTTGCCCTACGTCCTTTACCCTATTTTTCTCCGAAAATGGCTAAGTCATGTACTCCTATTTTATCTTCGAAAATGGATTAAACCTAGACTCCTATTTCGTCTCCGGAAATGGCTTGGTCATAAACTCATAAACTTAGTGTCAACGACTCAATTCACGACATGGCATGTACGTGCCCAAGTACATATTTTTGTTATAGCCAAATCTTATGCTCAAACGTTGTGTTGCATACAGTGTGCACATTTCTTGACTTATTTGTGCCATACATACACTTTTTGACTCAATCTAAGGCAGTTGGATCACCGCTAATATGCCGACTCATCTATATGAAAGGGTCACTAGCACTACAAGCTTTCTTGGACAATAGCCGGGCTTAGACGACGACCCTTTCAGTGTAGGTAGCGAGCCCTACTGAAAGTTCCCGAATAACCCATCTGAGTGTTGTATACCAACACAACTATTTTCTTTTGCTCCGTCTAGGTTCGAAGTCAGTACCTTCTCCGGGTACGGTTCGAAGAGTTATTCCATGTGCACAAGTTATCCAATGACCATGCAAGACTCAACTCAATTATCATCCTACACAGCCATTACTCAATCAATGTGGTTGCATACTTTTTTTTTCTTTCTATAGCACCCGTTGTTTCATGGATTGCCTCGACATATTCCTATTGTTTCAGGAAGCCTTGTCATGCTACAATTCTAAGTACTTTTCATTTATATTACTATACCTTTGACTCAACTCAGAAATGACTATTTGTTAGCCTCCTGCATATTCAATTTAAACCAACCATGTTCCATATCGTGAACCAACTGTATTATATGTGACACTATCTCCCAAGTCATACTCTATATGTCGGGCCTTGAAACCGTGAGAATGTGCTTGCTCAACTTGAACATACGTATTCCTTAAGTGCCTTAACCCGTGCCATAAATTGTATGGCCCGTACTGAAATTGTGGGGCACGTATGCTATGATAAGCAATACGATCGTGGGAACATCTAGACTATAACTATAAGTCGATAGTCTATGCGCTAGTAATGAATGTGATCTACTATGCCCAAGTCGTCTCTTCTTTATCCAAGTCGTGGGTCGAAGGACCAAGTGCCAACTTTTGAAAACCGTCGTGGAGAACATCTAAGCAACATTATGATATTTTTTCTATATTCTACTCACATACTTGACTCAACGAGATTATTCTCTTAGCTATGTGGATTCATCTCTTTTGTTCAAGCCAATTTAGTGTAGTCAAAATATCCAGTTTATTAGTTTGAAGTCCAAGCATAAGCAAGTTCACTGAAGCCACCCACATGAGCGAGGGGTTGCCTCGGTCGAACGAAACTTTAAACAAGCTGTTGCATGGCTAAGTCCAAATGCCGTTGCATTTTGATTTCTCCGATTGAACTGAGTAGGACAGGTTATTACATTATACACCCCTCAGAAAAACTTTCGTCCTCAAAACTTATTGAGTACACACTCATCGACTTATCACTTGATTCAATATCCAATAGTTCTCGTATACACTCCGCCTATGCATTTCTTCAATCCGGGCCACGTTCGTGCCTTTTTTATTTTTTACCTCGAATAATTATATGTCAAACTTGGGGTAACTTATTCTCGTCGTGCATACGGAGAACTTAGTTCTAAGGCAAACCACCCGATTAATCAACGTTCAAGTTTATTTCGAATCCAACGATCGCACTTTCATCTATATTTTCTTTGAAACACACAATTTTAAAATCCTCGATACCTTCTCGTTCCTTTTGTCTCACTTGAATTCAACGTATCACTTAGTTGTATCGTGCACATATTTAAGGCATTTCTGAAATACATATATTTCAGCCAAGCCTCATAATAGAGAATCCTCTATTACCACTCAAGTCAGATCGTGCAAATATTTAAGGCGTCCCTGAAATATATGCATCTTAGCCAAGCCTCGTGAGTGGTGTCTCCACATAATTGAATCGTTCAATCCACCAATACTATTATCAAATTTGTAATGCTTCAAAATTTGGAATACTTTGAAAAAGAAGCGTTTCTGTGTGATTGGCGTATAACAGCATCATAACTGACTCCAAGTTTTGGGAGCGGATTGAGCGACTGTTACAAATAGCTTTAGGCTATAAATAGCCGATCGAAGAGAGAAAACACTTTTACTCGAATTCCCTTCTTCTCAAGCTCTTTATTTTCTTCAACTTTTGAAGCTTCCGATCAAACAAAATGGCCCCAAAGAGAACTGCAGCTAAGAAAAGGAAGAAAGTGGCCGGAGCCACTTCGCGCGTGCCTCCATTGATGGTGTCGCAGTACGTCATGCCGTCGGCGAGAGCCGAGGAGGCAAACCCCGCTCTTGAAGGTGAGAAAATCGATCGGAGAAGATGACAACAGAACGTTCGTACCATTCACGCATAGTACGATCAAGGGCCAACATCGACCGCCTCTTTCAGAGTGTTGGTCGGTACTTTGCGCCAACTGTAACTACCACTTTTCTAGAGTAAGGGTATTTTGGTAATTGTGTATTTTTTAAAATTATTTTATTAATATTTTTAATTGTTGCTTTTTGTGATAGTGGTTATTTTGGTTTAACCTTAGATAACCATGTTTAGAGACTAACCATGATTAGAAGCCTTAATTATCATTTAGATTTAAATTTTGAGATAAAATCCCTATTAGAAAACTTCTTAAATTCATTTTATGGTTTTTAATATATTGCTTTTTGGGCTTTTTGCTAAAAGGCTTTAATTTGACTTAAGTTGAGTGGCCTAGTGACTAAACACTAACCCTAACCCTAACCCTAATTCCAGCAAATAGCCGGCCAAACATAGACCCCCTTTCTATATAACAAATCACATAGCCTCAAGCCTCCATTACAAACCCTAATTTTTCTACCTTCCTCAATGTAGCCTATTTTTCTCATCTCTCATCCGATTTGGACCAAACGAATTGTATTGTGATCCTTGGGAGGAAAAGAAGTTACTGGAGGGTTGCTAGTAGGAATTGGAGGCTTTGGACCGTAGGAAATTGGTGTCGAGGCGTTTGGAGGCTTTTTGCATTGAGATTTTGACTCTAAATAGGTAAACGCTTTTAAACTCCTTTAAATCCTGATTTTTCTTCATAGAAGCATGCATCTAGGTACCCTAGACCTGTAGATGTAGTTTGGTTAGATTTTGTGTTCGTTTGATATATGTATCAGATGCGTGTCGGTGTATGTTAACATGTGCTTGATGAAATGCCCCTTAGAAATAAAAGTTGTTATTTTTCAAAACTAATTTCACATGCTTGTAGCCCTATATGACGGGATTACAAAACATATTTTTTGTTATTTTTTGACACTATTTTCGTTTCCAAACAGGACACGGGGACGTAGCATGAGGTCCCGTGCAAATCCCGTGCACTGTCCTGCATCTTGAGTGTCATAATTTGATGGATACAAGGTTTGGCATGAAATTTTGTGGACACGTGGGGGCAACCTCTGCCCACATGGTCGTGAAATTTTACGAAGTTTTGTTGAGTGTGCACGAAGATATCGCACCTGCATTGATTTGGCTGACACCGTGCACGCGTGCAGAGCCCTCCTCGACACGCTGTTCGTGTGACGCATGGACACCACGTGGACACATGTCAGGGTGTCGACTACCTAGACCTAGACCCTACCTAGCTATGTGCACGAGCACGAGGCCCATTGTGTCGTTTGTCGTGTTCTAGACCCTTCGACATGGCCGCACGCGCCCTAACCGATCACAGTTTTTGACACTTCGAGTAGGGTTCTGACACGGGCTTTTGGACACGATTCTGACACTTAGTTGGACACAGTGACACCCCCACAAGTTGACACACATGTGGGCCACCTTTTCCCCAATTTTTTGTGTGTATATACATGTATATTCGTACGTATCGGAGTATGTATGTCCATGTGTACATATATATAAGTTAATAGTTTTATATATATATATATATATATATATATATATATATATATATATATATATATTTTTTTTTTTTTGTATAGTTTTGTATATATATATATATATATATATATATATATATATATATATATATATATATATATATATATATATATATATCTTTCTACATTAGTGTAAATATGTATGTTTGTATCAGATTTCCTAGTTTTGGGTTCAGTTTTAGGATTTTGGGATGTTCAGTAGATTAGCTATTAGATTAGATAGGTTTCGGGTATATATGTTTCTTATATATATATATATATATATATATATATATATATATATATATATATATATATATATATATATATATATATGTTTCTTATATATGTTTCTTATATATATATATTGTCCCATATATATTTAAATCATGTATATATATATATTTTATATATATATATATATTTTTTTTTTATTTTTTATATATTATATATATATATATATATATATATATATATATATATATATATTATATACATATATATATATAATATATATATATATATATATATATATATATATATATATATATATATATATAATATATATATATATGTTTTTCTTATATAGTCTTATATATATATAATGTTTTCTGTTAGTGAGTTAAGTTGGTTGTTGGTCAGTAGGTTGTTTGAATGATAGTTATGAAGTTTAACTATATACTTTCATATATAGTCTACATATATATTTTTTTTTTCATATATAGTCTATATATATATATATATTTTTTTTATAGTCTATATATATATATATATAACTAGTTTCCTATATATATATATATATATATATATATATATATATATATATATATATATCTTGGTATATATCTTGGTATCTGTACATATACAGATATTCATATAATATCTTGGTATATATACATATATAGATATTCATATAATATATTTATTTGTTATATAGGTTTTGGTTGAGTGTTATGCTTGGAGTTGGTGTTCACTGTTCCCTGGACAACATCCCTCACCCCATCACAGCACACACATACACACCCACACACACACACACACACACACAGACACTGGTGCTTGGCTGGCCCGCGTGGCCGGCCGGCCTCTTCTCCGACGGCTCGGGCATCGCCTGGCCCCCGCCCCGATGGACCACCCCTCCCCTCTTCCAGTCGGGTTTCACCGACCTCCTCTCCTTTTCCCCCTCGTCGTCAGTGGCGACATCGTCCACGGCGGTCCCGCGCCAGGCGCCGAAAACCCGTCCTCCTCCCTCCGGATCCTCCCCATCTTGGCGTCGCTCCAGACCCTCTCCCTCCGTCTCTCGCCGTGCCCCCCCGCGCCGCCCCCTTCTTCGGCAGCGCTCCTCATCCCAGCTTCCCCCACCTTTCGGTGGCCTCCGGCCTCCCTGGCCGCGTCGTCCTCGTGGGCTCCTCCCCCTGGCGACCCTGACGAGGCCCCCCGTGTCCTCCTCCCGGCAACCGGCTCTCCCGCTGTGCCCTCCCCGCCTTGGCCGCGGCCCCTCCCCCTGTGCTCCCCTCCCTGAGGGGAACACCCTCGTGTCCGGCCTCGTCCGCCCCGGACCCTTCCCCTCCGGCTCCCGGAGGCCTAGAGGCAGCTCCTCCTTCGATCCCCACTGCCCCCCCGGTCCCCCCGGTTCCCTCCGGTTCCCCTCCAATCGCCCAGCTCGCCGTGCCTCCCTCCGCCTCGACGGCGGCCACTCCTCTGCGGTCGTTCTGGTACCCCCTCCATGCCCCCTCGGCTGCGCCCTATGGGTACCCTCCCGTCCCCGGCGGTCCAGGCTCCTCCTACGCTTCGCCGTGGGCGTCGTACGCACACTCCTTGGGGTCGAGCCCCTTCTACTAGCCGAGCCGCCGACTCGGGGCCCCCAGTCGCCGCCCCGGCTGACCCGCTCGCCGCTTTTCTCCCCCTCTCCGCCCCATGCCCTCCCCCGTCGGCCGGGTCTCGAGCCGCCACCCTTCGCCGAGGATTTCCCCCTCTCCCCCGTGCCCGCTCTCTCTCCTAGCGGTTCGTAACCCCCTCGCCTAGCCCCCTCGGGTATGCTCCTCCGCCCCCGCCCCTCCACATAGCCTCCTGGCGGTTCGCTTCCCCCTCACCCGCCACGACTTCCCCTCCGCCTCGACCGCCGTGGTCGACTTCCTTCTCCCTGGAGTCCCCTCGCCGGAGCCCCCCTCTGGCCCTCCCCGCTCGGTGCGCCTCTCCGTCTTCTCCGGTCCCTAACTCCTCCTCCTTTCCCGTCCTCCTCCGCCACCCTCCGTTGGAGCCCTCCCGGCTCCTGGCATAGCCTCATCCCGGCTGCTCCCCCTCCGTCGAGGACCCCTCTCTCCTCCGTCGCGGTGGAACCTCTGCTCCACCCTGCCGGAGCCCCCCCCGCCGGAGATCCCCCGCTCCCTAGGGCGATACGCACCTCTCGGGCCCCGCGTTGGTCTCCTCGGGCAGAGCCCTATTTTGGGCAGTGCGCTGGCCACCTCGGGGCTCGCGGTTGCGGGTTCCGAGGTTGTCACGGGCCGCACACCATGGCTTCCCCCCTTTTCTCTATTTCTTTTGAATTTTGATTTTTTTGGGTTTCGGCTCCTTTGGTGATGGTCCCTTGTGGGCCGGTCCTTTTTACGGGCCTTGTATTTGCTCCAAGTGAGCTTTTTTGTAATATATATATATATATATATATATATATATATATATATATATATATATATATATATATATATATATATATATGCCTTCTCTAATGAAGATTGGCCACAAACTTGGAAAAGCTGTTCGAGTGGACAGCACAACCTTAGCTGTGGTACGAGGAAAGTATGCTAGAATTTGTTTGGAGGTCGACTTGACTTCTTTCAAAGTTTTGGTTAAACAATCACTTGCAAGTTATTGAATATGAAGGCTTGCATATGATATGTTTTGAGTGTGGAAAATAGGGGCACCGGGCCGAGACATGTAGTCGAAAACAAAAGCCTTCAAAAAGGAATCCTACCCGAATCATGTCGCGATTCTGGAATATATATATATATATATATATATATATATATATATATATATATGTGTGTGTGTGTGTGTGTATATTTGATAGTGATATAAGGTATAGCCTATGGTTGGTAAGTTAGTTAGAATTAACCTATAGGCCTAGTTAGGCAAGGTTTGACTAGCAAGTTGACCAAAGTCAACTGTGGGTCAAACTTGACATAGAATTGACTCAAATGGACTTAAAAGGACTACTTAACTTAAGTTTGACTTAAACATAGAACATTTGACTTGTTGACTTAGGTTTGACCCAGTTTGACTAATAAGGTTGACCAGAGTTGACCAAGAGTTGACTTTGACCTAGAATGACCTAGAATTGACCCTAATAGGTCTAAATGGACATGTTGACTTAAGTTTGACCAAACTCTAGACTAATTAACTAGTTGACTTAGGTTTGACCTAGTTTGACTGGAATGGTTGACCAAAGTTGACCAATAGTTGACTTTGATCTAGTTTGACTAGAATGGTTGACCAGAGTTGACCAAGTGTTGACTTTGACCTAGAATAGCCTAGAATCATAGAGTGCATTGTAAACTTATTTTATTTTATTTTAGACACTTTGTAACCTGTGTTGCTCTAAATAGGACACTGTGACTCCAGTTTTGACATATATTCTCATCAACTATTCAAGTTATCAGACGAGTACATTCTTTGACCGTTTCATACTTTCTAGGATTTATATTCTTGCTATAGACTACTTTACTTGATGCTGACACGATATTATCACGGATTAGTACTATATGGATCTTTTCATGAGATGTTATTCCCCTCGGGTGCATCGAATATATCATATCATGTGTGCTTTTCACGAACATCATGTATTCCTTTGACTCTTATTATTCATGTACACTCATGTGCTCTTATGGACTCTCATGATCCATGAGCTTCATGTATAAATTATTTATGTACACTCATGTTCTCATGAGCTTCATTTATAAAGCTTTATGTACAATAACATAACCTGTCCAGATCCTTGTGTATTGATTGGGATATGGGGGAGTAGAAGTGGTCATGTGAACAATTCCAAAGTAGGTAATCATGTGCAAACTCTGTAGCGTAATCATATGCAAATTCGAGCCGTTCACATAACCATCTTGCACTCTAAATCACTTAGTCACTTACAGTTCTTATTTTTCTATATTTATATTTCCAGTTTACTAAATATCTCTTTTGCTCTTCATGTTTATTTCTTATAGTATTTCATGTATTTTATTCTATAGCTTGCTTTACATTTCCTGTCAAGATACGAACTGTGTAAGAGATATGTATTCGTTCCTGTCCTGATTGAACCTATTGATAAAATTTTACAGGTAACTTGGAGGATCACAGCTGGCCTAGAGGACACTAGTAGGGCTTGGAGTAGATGTCTAGAGTTTTGTTTATCTTATTTCTTATTTGTCTTGAAGATGGATTTCATTTTAGATATTGAGATTTTGTGTTTGTTAAACACTTGACCTATTCATTTTGGTTGTATCCCTCTTGTGGTTGTTATCTATTTTATCTTGCTGATTATCTACCTCTAGTTTTGTGATTAAGATTGTATCCTTCTGAGATTATCCTCCGTTTGGAGATTATATCACATAGTATTAGTTGTGATTGTGACCTAGAACAGCGTTCTACTGTCGACATTGTGGCGTAGGCTGGATGTATCCACTTCTTGTGCGCCTACACTGGGTGCGGGTCGTGACACATTTTTAGTGGTGGCCCATGCAGGTCGAGATTCACATTAGTACGATATCGCGGCAGTACGACGACTTAGTGGTACTGCTACGAGCCTGCTATAGAGTATAGGAAGTAAGGTGTTAGAATAAGAGAATACTCAATCACTGTTAGAATTCCTTGAGGGATTCTTGGGATGACCCTTGAGAATCTCATCTTAGCTTCGATTTGAAAACTTTTCCCTTTCCTTGATTCACCCTTACTCCTTGTTATTGAATTTGATTTTGAAGGATTCATTATTGGATTTTTGAATCTTGATGTTCGTAGTTAACTTTAATTTTTATTTTAATATTTTTTAAGTATAACCTGATAACATACTTGATAAGAACAGTGAGAAAGGTAAATGTCTACGTTATTTATGGAGTTTAGAATTTATCGCAGTCATACTGACTAGCATGGTAAGGACATAGAGCCTGATTTTTGATATACTTATCCTAGTTATGGAATTTAGATTTTCTTGTAGTCATACCGGCTGGCGTGGTAAGAATTCTAGATAACTTGATTATAGGGTGTATACCTTAGTTACGGACTCTATCATTTATTGTAGCTATGCTTACTAGCGTGGCAAAATTCTGATAACATAATTTCAGAAAGACGTGTATGGTATCAGATTATATCTTAAATTGGTTCATTTCTTTTAAATAGAGTAGCAAGAACAAATTTTATCATTATTTCTTTCTTGCCTTTATTTCTTGTATTACCATTTTTCGTTATCTTAATTAACTTTGTCCCAATTATATCAATCACCTATCTCGTAACTATTTCTATCAGCTACACTTGATATCCATGAATCTCCATATTTATTCACTTTGGAAAGGACGAGGAAGTAACGTAAATCATCTAACTCGGAAAGGACTTGATTTGTTATCTTATGATAATCTTGGTAGGAATATAATATGATGGAACTTGATATAGGTTTGGGATAGAGATGCGACTGAGATTGAGGATAAAATCAAGAGATTTATATATCAATTTAGAAACGATCACACTTAGAGAAATATTTTGGGTATGAATAATTCATAGATATATTTCATAACTGATGATGATATTCGAGATCGACTTAGTTTTTGAGGACCGGATAATTTTCGATTATTGATTCTTAAGACGTTTCACTTTAAGGCTATGATGTTAAACTTAGGGATTTAGTAATGGAGAAGAGATTTTAACTGTATTCGATGATGACACAAAATTGAAAAAGATATTGTAAGAAAATGGCTAGGAACATAGAGAACACAAGAATTTTGAGTTATAAAAATTAGAGATTTTGTGAAAATTTTAAATTTAAGGAGAATAATATATGAAGGTATACGTTGAAGAAAATATGAAGGTTGATTTCATAATGGAGAATAAGTTTTGTAAGGCCTAGTGGTTTTAGATTTGAATAATACAAGGAGAGTAATTTGAACAAGTTCCAGGATTTCATAAAACTGATTTAGAGGTTTCAGATCCAATTTAGGAGAAGGTGGAAGAATTCGAATTTATGATGATTAAGTGGTTAGTGTTGATTTCTAATAAGAAGGGTATGCTTCATGAGTAATGTTTTGGAATTTAGGAAATTAAGCCTATGGTGACCATGACAAGGTCCAATCTTCATGACAGAAGGGTATAATTTTGGTGGTAGTCATATAAAGGTTGATTTTCATATTGGGACTTGTGAGCAAAAGATATGATTGGCAAATGATGATCAGATAAACTTGATAGTATCAAAGAGAGATGATTAACTTGACTTCCCTATGAAACCTTGTCTTTTGCTTTCCCTATCAAAAAGAGGAAAATTGACTTATTCCACATCCTTGAATCATCCTTTAAGTTTTCAATATCGCTCAACCTTAACTTCCTTAATCACGACCAATCGACTTTGGTCATCTTTCTTAACATACCAATATCCTGGGTCGTACCCAATTGAATTAAATTCAATTATGATCTGGATTTTCATCCTTGGATGCTCATGCTCAGATTTTGATGACCTTGTTCTGTATCTTGCCCAAATCCTGATTTACCAGGAATTGATCAACTTAGATCGTATCGAGACTAATTTTTTTTTTGGATTTCAATGCTATTGCCACTCGTGCTTTAACTTTTGATTTTATTCATCTTTGGATTTTAAACACTCGTGCCTAAACTCTTTCCAACCATGATTTGATTTCCTAAATCATATCTGAATTCCTTGTGATTAGTCGTGCCCTAGCATGACTAGGACGACTTTGAATCCCTTGATCGTGATTTTAATGACCATAACTATACATTTTACCTTGCCTCTAAGTCGTGCATATATAATTTTGTTCATATCACGATTCTATCATGCCAAAATCATTCGTCGTGCCTGAATAATTTTGAAATGTTTGTCCCGATCGTGCAAAACTCGTCATTCCTTGATCGTGGCTAAGATATTGCCTAAACCTTCTATCTTGTTTTACTACCACTACCAACCTTTAATTTTGAGGACAAAATTATTTAAGGAGGGTAGATTTGTAACTACCACTTTTCTAGAATAAAAGTATTTTAGTAATTGTGTATTTTTTTAAAATTATTTTATTAATATTTTTAATTGTTGCTTTTGTGATAGTGGTTCTTTTGGTTTAACCTTAGATAACCATATTTAGAGACTAACCATGATTAGTGTAGTATCCCACTCCTCGCGGTCCACTATGTAATACCTACGGCTTGTTGACTCAGTCATGAACTGAGTATTTGGTGAAACCTTTGCCGGTATCGATTGATCACGGATGAAATACAATGAACCTTTCCAATTGATGGATTGGCTTCTATTGAAATGAATCCAAGAGTTTTGCTGAATGTTTTCTCTTCGCTGCTTGGTTTTGATGAATGCGTTTTCGTGTTGGTTTCAATGATTGGTTTTCATTGTTCGCTTTCATCGCATTTTGTATTCATTCCGAATCTTGAGAGAAAGAGACGAAGTATGCTAATCAACTGTTGGTGCCAATGTAGGGCGCGTGAATTATTTGTGAATGGCACGTGAAGTCCCTCCTTCTCTCAACTAAGATTCATTTCGGTGAGTTGCTTCAACCGAACAGACATTGATCTGTACGCCTAAGAAAAATGATCTCTTGTCCACTCTGTTGCCTTGTCCCAATGATCAACGATACCCCAACAAAAGATAAAAGAAGATAATTGAATTGAATCAAATGCAAGAATATGTGTTGCTATTCGATCTGCTCAATAAGAATGATCATCTGCTTGTCACTAGTATGCTTGAAAATGTAGACATGTACAGACGAACTTGTACGTGTTGAGAAGAACCTGAAGGCACGAATCAAACGTGTCGTATATCTGTGCATAAGTCCAAATGTGTCTCATCTGATAGAACGGCTAGAGCATGCATTTGGTCTCGGACAACTTGTATACAAGGAAACATTTGTCTCTCGGGTGGTATCTGGGGGCACCTGGAACTGCTTGGCCTAGGAGAGATTAGGGCCTCCATGTGAAAATGGGAGTCGATCTGAGTCCTTAGCGACGAGTTGAACCAAAGAGTCACAGCGGCTAATCATGGGGAAAACCCATGGACCAACATATAGAATAGTCCACCTGCATGACCCGAATGACAACTTCAATATCTGCAAGAATGAATCATGAATTACTCGATATGCAAATTATGCTAACGTGGTTTTGTGCAGGGATGACTGCCGGCGATGGTAAGTTGCTATGATATATTATACTGTCATGTTCTTATGAATTGTTAAAAAGAACCTAGACAAGTAGAAAGATCACTAGTAAATGTTAGCTCAACAAATTGATTTAGTGCAGAGATTTGCGAGTTCGGCCAAAAGCCGCTCGCCAGTACATAATGTGTGCTGACCCACGTTGTGGGCATCCTTTTCAGAAAGCAAAAGGAGACAGGGAGATTTCAAGTGAGGCACCGAAGCTCGTCTAGCCCAAGTAGAGCTCGTGGATCGCCTCGAAGTTTACTTTTCATTCCACTCAAGTTTAAGTTTCTTTTCCTTCTGAAGGTGTCTTTCAATTCCAGCTTGTAATAAAAGGATATCATGTATGGGCATTGTGGCTATTTTCAAAAGAGAGTTTCAAAGAGAATCATGTAGCCAATTATAAGGCAAATCTGAGTTGCAAAGCTTTGTACTTGTATTCCTATCAAGCTTATGAATAAAAAGAAGTATTTCCATTTCAAATCGCTGTGTCCAATATTTGGTTTTCTGCAATGAATGGGTGCGTGCGTGTGTTTTGCTTAACTAATGGGTGCGTGCGTGTGTTTTGCTTGACTAGTTGTTTTTGTGCAGGTACATGGCCTTGTACAAGCGCAACTTAGGCTTGCACGGCATCATGCCTTAGCGAGGACGATCGATCCCGCAGGGATCCAAGCAAGACGGACGACCCTAGCGGGATCGGGGCGTGGCAAAGTGGTATCAGAGCACAGTTTTACGTCCTTGGCCTCTTGCAAATATTATTTTCGAAAAGTATATATAAGTACTTTGACGGCTTTCAAAAGTTTCCCAATTTTGAGTTATGAAAACCAATGCCCATACAATAAGTCGATAATATTTTATGAGACTGACAGAAGTTATACTATTTTGTAGAGAAATGGCTCCTCCTCGTCCATCTGGCTCGACCGATCCGGTAGAACGGATCATGACAATGTTGGAATTACAGAGACAGGACAATGAGGAACGAAATCAGATACATCAGGCCCGAGCGGAGGCCCAACAAAAGCAGTTGGTTGCCTTGACCCAGCTTGTCACGGCGCTTGCGGCAAATCGAGATAGCACCGCAGCGACGAAACCAACGGGAATGCCTGAAATTGACCCCGTGGCGGGTGATGAGCCCCAGTCAGCGCAAAGGCACACTTCCTCTAGGCCAAAGGACTTCTTAGACGCGAAACCTCCAGAATTTGAAGGCAGGACATCACCCGATAAGGTGATGGACTGGATTAACAAAATGGAGAGTCTGTTCGCGTTCATAGGAGTTCCAAGTAGCAAAAAGGTAGTTTGTGCTGTTATGCTTCTACGGCTGCGGGCGAAGGACTGGTGGAAGGCGAAGAAGCTGGCGCTTCTCGCAACGGCTAGGAATGGGAAGATCTCATGGGCCTTGTTCAAGAAGGCGTTTCTGGATCAATATCTGCCTCCAGCCATGAGCAAGAAGATGGATGATGACTTCATCACACTGGAACAGAAGAATATGTTCGTGGAGGACTATGAGTCTGAATTTTCTAAACTGGCAAATTTTGTCGCTGCTATGCTCCCCACGGAACAGTCTCGCATAAATTGATTCGTTGGAGGTCTGAATGATGACATCCAGTTAAGTGTGCTGAATCGAGAATACAGGTCCTATTCTCAAGCCTTTGAGGCGGCGCTACAGGTAGAAACAGTTCCAACAGAAGAAGGCGTCCAATAAAGCGCATAACAGTCGAAATCAGCCCGCCAAGAGTTATCATGACGGAGAAAAAAAGACTGACGGGGAACAAAACAACAAGCCTGTATGCGGCTTCTCGGTCGACGAGGGCATGTCAAAGAAGACTGCCGCTATGTGAATGGCCACAGTTGCAGTCACTGTGGCAAGAGTGGGCACATCAAGGTGGACTGTCGTGCCGCTAACCACGATTGTTTTCGTTGTGGCCAACAGGGCCACTCAGTCAAATATTGCCCGAAAAAGAATAGAACGGATCAGAACAGAGATGACACTGAAGAGCGTGGGCAGCTGCCAGGCCCACCGCCGCTTCGAGACCATCCGCACAACCAGCCGCAGCGTACTAATGCTCGTGTCTATAATCTCTCCACGTTGCTTGATCCAAAATGCAACAATAGTGGAGGTGAGTTTGTTTCTTAAGTTTTGAGGACAAAACTTTTTCTCAGTGGGTTATTATGTAGTGCCCCGCTCCTCGCGGTCTACTATGTAATACCTACGGCTTGTTGACTCAGTCATGAACTGAGTATTTGGGGAAACCTTTGCCGGTATCGATTGATCACGGATGAAATGCAATGAACCTTTCCAATTGATGGATTGGCTTCTATTGAAATGAATCCAAGAGTTTTGCTGAATGTTTTCTCTTCGCTGCTTGGTTTTGATGAATACGTTTTCGTGTTGGTTTTCGATGATTGGTTTTCATTATTCGCTTTCATCGTATTTCGCATTCATTACGAATCTTGAGAGAAAGAGACGAAGTATGCTAATCAACTGTTGGTGCCAATGTAGGGCGCATGAATTGTTCGTGAACGGCGCGTGAAGTCCCTCCTTCTGTCAACTAAGATTCGTTTCGGTGAGTTGCTTCAACCGAACAGACATTGATCTGTACGCCTAAGAAAATGATCTCTAGTCCACTCTGTTGCCTTGTCCCAATGATCAACGATACCCCAACAAAAGATAAAAGAAGATAATTGAATTGAATCAAATACAAGAATATGTGTTGCTTCTCGATCTGCTCAATAAGAATGATCATCTGCTTGTCACTAGTATGCTTGAAAATGTAGACATGTACAGACGAACTTGTACGTGTTGAGAAGAACCTGAGGGCACGAATCAAACGTGTCGTATATCTATGCATAAGTCCAAATGTGTCTCATCTGATAGAATGGCTAGAGCATGCATTTGGTCTCGGACAACTTGTATACAAGGAAATATTTGTCTCTCGGGTGGTATCTGGGGGCACCTGGAACTGCTCGACCTAGGAGAGATTAGGGCCTCCACGTGAAAATGGGAGTCGATCTGAGTCCTTAGCGACGAGCTGAACAAAAGAGTCACAATGGCTAATCATGGGGAAAACCCATGGACCAACATATAAAATAGTCCACCTGCATGACCCGAATGACAACTTCAATATCTGCAAGAATGAATCATGAATTACTCGATATGCAAATTGTGCTAACGTGGTTTTGTGCAGGGATGACTGTCGGCGATGGTAAGTTGCTATGATATATTCTACTGTCATGTTCTTATGAATTGTTAAAAAGAACCTAGACAAGTAGAAAGATCACTAGTAAATGTTAGCTCAACAAATTGATTTAGTGCAGAGATTTGCGAGTTCGGCCAAAAGCCGCTCGCCAGTACATGATGTGTGCTGACCCACGTTGTGGGCATCCTTTTCAGAAAGCAAAAGGAGACAGGGGGATTTCAAGTGAGGCACCGAAGCTCGTCTAGCCCAGTAGAGCTCGTGGATCGCCTCGAAGTTTACTTTTCATTCCAGTCAAGTTCAAGTTTCTTTTCCTTCTGAAGGTGTCTTTCAATTCCAGCTTGTAATAAAAGGATATCATGTATGGGCATTGTGGCTATTTTCAAAAAAGAGTTTTAAAGAGAATCATGTAGCCAATTATAAGGCAAATCTGAGTTGCAAAGCTTTGTACTTGTATTCCTATCAAGCTTATGAATAAAAAGAAGTATTTCTATTTCAAATCGCTGTGTCCAATATTTGGTTTTTTGTAATGAATGGGTGTGTGCGTGTGTTTTGCTTAACTAATGGGTGCGTGCGTGTGTTTGCTTGACTAGTTGTTTTTGTGCAGGTACATGGCCTTGTGCAAGCGCAACTTAGGCTTGCACGGCATCACGCCTTAGAGAGGACGATCGATCCCGCAGGGATCCAAGCAAGACGGACGACCCTAGCGGGATCGGGGCGTGGCAATTAGAAGACTTAATGATCATTTAGATTTGAATTTTGAGATTAAATCCCAATTAGGAAACTTCTTAAATTCATTTTAGGGTTTTTAATATATTGCTTTTTGGGCTTTTTGCTAAAAGGCTTAATTTGAGTTAAGTTGAGTGGCATGGTGACTAAAACCTAACCCTAACCCTAATTCCAGTACATAGTCGGCCAAACACAGACCCCTCCTATATAACATATCACATAGCCTCAAGCCTCCATTACAAACCGTAATTTTTCCACCTTCCTCAAAGTAGCCTATTTTTCTCCTCTCTCATCCGATTTGGACCAAACGAATTGTGTTGTGATCCTTGGAGGAGAAAAATTTGCTGGAGGGTGGCTAGCAAGGAATTGGAGGCTTTGGACCGTACGAAATGGTGTCGATACGTTTGGAGGCTTTTTGAATTGAGATTTCGACTCTCAATAGGTTAACGCTTTTAAACTCCTTTAAATCATGATTTTTTTCATAGAAGCAGGCATCTAGGTACCCTAGACCTGTAGATGTAGTTTGGTTAGATTTTGTGTCCATTTGATATATGTATCGGATGCATGTCAGTATATGTTAACATGTGCTTGATGAAATGCCTCTTAGAAATAAAAGTTGTTATTTTTCAAAACTAATTTCACCATACTTGTAGCCCTATACGAGGGATTCCAAAACATATTTTTTGTTATTTTTCAACACTGTTTTCCGTTTCCAAACAGGACACGGGAACATAGCACGAGGTCCGTGCACACCCCGTGCACTGTCCTGCATCCTGAGTGTCATAACTCTATGGATACGATACGGTTTGGCATGAAATTTTTTGGATACGTGGGGAGCAACCTCTGCCCAAGTGCTCGTGAAATTTCATAAAGTTTCGTTGAGTATGCACGAAGAATATCGCACCTGCATTGATTCGGCTGACAACGTGCACCCGCGCACAGCCTGTCACGACCCGCACCCTAGAGTAAGGGCACAAGACGTGGGTACGTCCAGCCTACGCCGCAGTGTCGCGGTAGAACGTTGTCCTAGGTCACAATATCTAACAATATAACGCTAAACATTTTACTCCCCGAATGGGGGTGACATAGCAGAAAGTAAACTCAATCACAACTAAGGCAGAAGATAGATAGAAAGATAGATAGATAAATACTGCTGAAATGAAAGGAAATCCCCAAGTACAAACAGAGAGTCTAAGTGTCTAAGATAAGTACATATCCCAAGTATCAAATATACAATCATCCAGAAAGTAATGTAAATGAAATCCTAGTCTAGAGGTGTGTCATCCACTGCTAGTGGGACCTGCTTGGTCCAGGTCCATGCACTCATCTAAGGTAGCACCGTAATAGGTATCCACACAGGCCTCCTCCTCGTCCTCTGTAATATTTTTAACAGGTCCAGTCAGGACAGGAGCGAGCACAATACATCTCAACAGATCATGGCAGGTTAGAAATATAAACATGCAGTAGAGTAAGATACAGGAAACTGAAAGAAAGTATGGAATATAAACAGAGAAAGCTGTAATGGAAATATATACTGTAAATAAAGAACTATCAGTGGCTAGTGAGTCAGAGTACAATATAAACATGTGAATGGCATAGGAGATTCTGGGAACTATACTATGGAGTGATTCTGGGAACTACACTACTTGGATATTATTCATATGTCTACTTCTACTCCCCCGTACCCCCAATCAATACACAAGGATCCAGCCAGGTTATGTTATGGTTCCATGCAAAGGCCCACAAGGGGTGATACATGGTAGCCCATAAATGGGTGATTCTGGGAATGCCCATAAATGGGGTGATTCAAGGAAGACTCTGTGATCATGAGAGTACATGTCACAAGTTAACAATGAACCGTGAAGTATAGTGATACACCATGTAAGTGAAACGCACAGAACATGTATATACGATGCTCCCTGAGGGGATAACATCTCAAGAAGGGATCCATATAGTGCTAATCCGTGTTACCAACGTGACAGCATCAAGTAAAGTAATCTAAAGCAGGAAAATAATTCTAACAGGATATGAAATGATCAGAGAATGTACTCGCCTGGTATCTGAGTGTCCATGATGAAAGTACTATCCGAGGAGTGGTGTCTGGCTCCTATTTAGAACAGCACAAGTCACAAGTCCAGAATGGTAAAAAGATGCACTACAATGCATTCTACATGAATCTAGGTCAATCTAGGCCAAAGTCAACTCTTGGTCAACTCTGGTCAACCCTAGAAGTCAGACTAGGTCAACAATGGTCAAACTAGGTCTAACAAGTCTAAACTAGGTCAAACAAGTCATGCTAGGTCTAAACAAGTCTATACTAGTCTAATCAAGGCTAACTAGCCTATGCTAGTATACCAGTCCTTACAACCTATACAACACAAGTCAAACCAACATCACACAACCCTATTGCATCTAGGCCTACACATGGAAATCACATAATACATACATATATATATCATATAGGCTACCTATATGTATACCACACATAATATATATAATACATATATACTAGTACACACACATGTTATGATTATATATACCACGTATGTACATAATATCTTTATACATCCATTACAAGTATCTATACAAGATACATATATATAGAGAGGAGTGATGATGTGTGTCAAGAGATGTGTATAGTAGAGTGTGACAGGACTTAGCTAAGGTGTATGGGTGTGTGTATCAATGAAGTGTGTGGGTGAATGGTGAAGAGTGTCACAGGATGTGAGGAACCTGGAAATCAATGTGTGTGTGAGTGGGACACTTGTGTGTGTGTGAGAGTTCAACATGGACAGTAGTGTGTGTAGGCATGAGAGAAAACAGGAAATTTCAAGTGTGTGTCATACATTGTGTAAGCCTCAAAGTTCCTATTGTCAGTTAACATTATAAGGGATAATTTTCAGTTTTCACAAGTAATCATATAGCTATGAAATCAGTCAAACCAAAGAAATGTTTAAGTTAAACATTGAGTTTAACTCAGTTTTCAGTTTCCTGAATTGATAACAGGAACTCCCAATCAATACAAAACCCCCATTCAGTTTCCGAAAAATATAGGAAAGGAAGTCACATCTAATTCTCAGATTTTAACATTTAACAGTATCAACATAATCTCAGTTAAAAAGGGAAAGGGAAATCAAATCAGTATTCTCAGGTTTTAACATATTACAGGTTTTTTTTTAAAATAGTCCTATTCATTCAATCCTAATTTCGAAACCCAAAACTCAATGAAACTACTTCAAAATTGGCATACAGTTAGATTACATATAGGAGAACAATATTAGGGACTTAAACATGTAATTAACTATATTAAACTAGCTATAATGAATGCCAAAATCCAATTTGAAAAACTGGAAAAAAAACTGAAAATATAACATGTATCAGGTTTTTAGGAAATTGGAAAATTGATTCATAAAACCAAATTAAATTGTGAAATTATTGGTTGGTAATGATAGACAATAATGTGCTCGTGTCCAACATTCTGTTCGTGTCCCACCACAGCCGGATACGGCGTCTACACATAACTGGAACAAAAACAAGCAAACTGACACTGCACAACGGTACAGTCTCGTGCGTGTGTGCACGCGTGTCGTGCACCCGACACGATACGAATTGGGTCATGTCCCTGTGCAGGGTGGTTTGCCTAGTGTCCACCTAGGTTCATGTCACCCTGTTTTAGGTCCTAGTATGTCGTGTCCAGACCTAACGAGCCGTATCAGTGCTCACTGACAGCAAGTGCACAGTCAGTGCAAATTTGATGCACTGTGGATTTCGTGTCCGATACGACACGAGGTGTCGTGAGACTCGAGGGGGGCCTGTCAGTGGTTGCCCCCACCTCCGTGCCAAGTGGCACGTGTCCACGTGGCGTGTGCTGCATTCAAACGACCCCGAGCAGCAGGGGAAGCACACTGCTCGCGCGCGTGTGTGCACCCGCGTATGCACGTGTCCAAACCGATACGACACCAAATGCTGCTCAGTCGACGAAAAACATGTAAACCACATCAAAACACAAATTCCTATTTAAACACTTTCCAAAAATTAAATCGAAATGCCCTTCGGGGTATTTCATCAAACACCTTAACTAGTGGGCTGATACGTGTCCATTTAGGACACGAAATGGACACAAAATCCTACAAAAATCTAGGGTTAGCTAGGGGACACTTAGATCTAGGTCAATATGCAATAATAACAGCATCTAACATAGAGTTTTAGGGATTTACCTATAGGTGTCAAAACTCCTCAAAAAGCTCCAAAAAGGGGGTGTGTCCTTGCTCCCCAAACTTCACCAAATTGCTAACAAACTGAGAATAAAATACACCAACAGTAAGAATTCCTAAATTAGAACCTATTGTAATTTGTTTGAGGAAAAAGGAATTAATTTGGATTTTCTATGAATTAATGAAGTTGGAACATACCTCTCTTTCCAAATGAACTTTCCTAAAGAGGCTAGCCCTATTGGAAGAGAGTATTTATAGGGTAGGATTCCCTAGGCTAGTGTGGCCGGCCAACTAAGGAATTAGGGTTAGGGTTAGCTAATGGGTTGGGCTATGGGCTAAGTTGCTAATTAATGGTTCAACCATAAGTCATGGCTTATGACTACAAGCCTCTCTATTCTAACTTAAATTATAATGGCCTATTAGGAATTAACTTAATGTTAGGTTAGGGTCACATGACCTAATCAAGTCTAAACACAACTAGGGTTAGCTTCTAGGTAAGTCTACCAAGGTCAATGCTAGTCAAAGTCAACCTAGTCAACCATCATTCAATAATTTCAAAATAAATCCTAAAAATTCCCATAAATTCAAATAAATTATAATAAATTTAAATAACCTCAAAAATGACAAAAATACCCTCAACTAGAAATGATAAATGAAATACCCTAATCACAAGTCATGATTTTTAAATGGTTTAAAAAAATTTAAAAAAATTACCAAAAAATCATAATATGAAACAAATATAAATAAATAATAATTATAATTATAAAATTTCAAAATTACCCTCATCTGGAAAACTGGGTGTTACAATCCTACCCACCTTATATAAATTTTGTCCTCGAAATTAAGATGATCGTACCCCCTTCTAGGTCAAACATAGTCAAGGGTCAATCACTAGTCAATTTTTCAACATCCTAGTGCTTGGTCATCAGCTGGTCAACTTCTTAGGACTTTACCTCTGCTAGCTACCTAAGTGTTGGCAACTAGAATTTAGCAAAAAAGAACTCTATAATAGGCTAGCTCTTAACTTCCTAATCCTATCAAGTCACCCATAACTAAGTACCTACAAGCTAAGCACAGCAATCCCAAATACCACATATATATATGCTCAAGAACAACAACCCATCATATATATCCTAAGTATATCATCTATACATATATATGACTAATCAACCAAGGGTTAAAGTAGACTAACTCATAAGGGACTGAAACAAAAGCTTAGAATTAGGCTAAGGATGAATGGTCTGAAACCTCAATATAGGCAAAAGGGAATGATGCCAAGGGAACTGAAATTATGAGCTAAAGGACAGGACATTTGGGTCCACTTGTAAAGTCAAGTGAAAGGAAACCTACATGGTGACTGAAACATGCCTCTAGATCAACCTGGCCTCTCCTCTATATCTGGTTGAACTAACTACATGCAGGACAGTGGTCTGAAGAAGTGAACCAAACTGGTGTACAGGGAATTTAATAGGCAGTATACTACAACGAGTGCAGGCTACGTACCAATCAATATACATTATATATATACAAACTATATATATTAACCCTCACCACCTCAACTCTACTTAGGGTCTAAAACACACACTCCCTACCATATGCCTAGCACTCCAATGAAGGGGTCATATACTGTAAGGTGTACTGGGACAGAACAGTGAACTGTCCTAAGTGGTGAGTACTGGCCTCTAGTGTGCATGATACTAACTCTCCAGATGTGCAGAATATGGTAAGGGGTTGATGGTTATATTGGTGAGTCAATAATTGGGGTCTGAACTATGGTCCAGTGAAACCTATGATGCAACATGGTAGGTAATGAATTTGAGTGCAGTGAACAACTTGTACAAGTCTGAACCAAGGGAATAGGGTATCTAGTGAAGGGTCTGCACACTGCCTATAAAGGTTGATCAAACATGATTGAACTCCACACAAAGAGTAATTAACTAAAATAGAAAACTGAGCCAAATATAGGCTAAATAACTTGTCAATAATCCTATACAACAATGACCTAGGTACCAACCAACCCATATCCCATATGCCAATATCATCTGCAACCTATCTATATAAATAGACCTCTCGGTCTTAGGTAAAACTATAACTATACTCAAGGGCAGGCTCTGGTCATGGGTGCCTCACTGGAAAATGGTAAGGAAAAATAATAATAATCATAAAGGCTGCAAGGCATACTAACATCCTATATGTAACTGGTTGATATTATAAATAACAAGGAAATCATCTACAATGGGTTACTATTCTAATACCAATACTAACTATCATCTCTAGAGTACAGACACTCTACAAGTCATTACCTTATTACATTATGAAAGAACTACATATGAATAAGCTCTACAAACTAAATACCCCTACTCCTAAGTTATTTGATGGAATACAATTTTTAAAAACAACAGAAGGGTATGATAGAGATGATGTGTTAAAACCTTCTCAAGATAAAATCTGATAATCATATGCGTCTGTCCAAAATCAGGTTACTCAAAGTCTTCGTCATTCTAGTGAGCAAGGCTACGATAATCACAGAGTCCTTGACTAAGGTACATACCTCTAGAATCATGGTATTTAAAATTTTTGCATTGCCGCATGCTTGGCAGCGAAAACCTTAAATTCCCACACCCGAGAAATACGTCCTAAATCTGACTATATGTCCTCACTATGCCAGCTAATACGACTATCGAAGATTCTAGATTCCATAACTGGGTGACCTAGCCCATATGATTCATCTCAGAAGAAAATCAAACATAACACAAGAACAACAGGACAAAATTGATCAATCAACAAGGAACAGAGGGAATCAAAATTCAAGACAGCTATAAGAGGCAATTGCGAAAATGGAATCAAAAGAACGAAACCTGCAACTAGATCTCCAACGGCCTGAGCATCCTCGACTGTCCTGGCGAAAGCTCACTCCTGCTGGCCTCCCCTGGCCCGCTGCTGATGCTGAATGCACCTCTGCTACTGAATCGGTAAGGGTAATCACCTCTGCTGGCCTACCGGAGTCCTCGCTCCTTCTCTCTGAGCTGTCCATTTAGGAAACTTAGGACACTCTCTTAACGGGTGATATGATGCTCCGTAAAGTAGGCACTTGCCTATCCTCATTCGGCATTCACCCGAATCATATCCTGGTTTCCTACAGGAAGGGCAACTGGTAATCTATTACTGTCTAGGGGTCTGCTGCATCTGTAACGGTGGTCCCCTCGGCTGCTCTGTCGGAGCCGTTGCTCCTGCTCCTGGTGCTGTTCCCTGAACTACTCTGCCTATGTTCTGGGAACACTCCTTCAGCTGGTGGTCCGCTGCTCCACCACTCTGGTGCTGAGCTACAGGTGGCCTAGCTCCCTCAAAAGGAGGTGCAATGGGACAATCTATCTTCTGGTGGGCACCTGACCCACAGAAATAGCAAACCTTCAACCTCTTCCTGCAATCACCCCATCCATGCGCCGACTTCTTGCAGTAGGGACAACTGATTGTCTTCTGCCTGGGTGCCTGATACCGTCTGGGTTGCTGCTGTCCCTGCTGATGGCCCTGACCCTGGAACTGCTGCTGAACAGGCCTCTGTTGATACTGATGATGAATCTGTACATAAGGCCTCTTAGCCTGACATCCACTGCTGCTAACACCATGAACGTCATGTCCCCTCTTGAACAATTGTTGCCGCTGAGTTTCCACTATCTGCTGGAAAAAGGAGAACAACCACGCCACGTCCTCTGATCCTGATGGCGACTGCTGCTGAAGAATGTTCAGAATGACTGGGGAAAGTCTTGGAGTAGGAAGAGGTGCACTCCCATAAGCTGCAGATATCCCAGCCTGAGCTGGCATAACAGGAGCTGCAGTCTCGGGGCCCTACTGATCAGGACGAGGAGTGGTAGACCCCTCAGTGGTGTCTTCCCGATCGAGATGAGATCGCGTCTCCATAACCATCCTGAAGACAGATCATACGAGAGGACAATCACTGAGAATGAAGCGATAACATCAAGGAAGGACGGTTTATTTTCAAGGAAAGACAACAATGCAGCAATTTTTAGGTAACAAGAATCTGATTAAGAGTTTTTCCTAATGTGATTGAGTACCTTCAAAATATCCTAATGCTACTGCAGGCTGTAGTGATACTCTTGTTCAAATACCACTACACAAACAGGACCTGCATGGGCCACCACTAAAAACGTGTCACGACCCGCACCCTAGAGTAAGGGCACGAGACGTGGATACGTCCAGCCTACGCTGCAGTGTCGACGGTAGAACGCTGTCCTAGGTCACAACATCTAACAATATAAATCTAAAAAGTTTATACTCCCCGAATGGGGGTGACATAGCAGAAAGTAAACTCAATCACAACTAAGGCAGAAGATAAGATAGAAAGATAAATAGATAAATACTGCTGAAATGAAAGGAATTCCCCAAGTACAAACAGAGAGTCTAAGTATCTAAGATAAGTACATATCCCAAGTATCAAATATATACAATCATCCAGAGTGTAATGTAAATGAAACATCCTAGTCTAGAGGTGTGTCATCCACTGCTAGTGGGACCTGCTGCTGGTCCAGGTCCAAGCACTCATCTAAGGTAGCACCGTAATAGGTATCCACACAGGCCTCCTCCTCGTCCTCTGTAATATTTCAACAGATCCAGTCAGGACAGGAGCGAGCACAATACATCTCAACAGATCATGGCAGATTAGAAATATAAACATGCAGTAGATTAAGATACAGGAAACTGAAAGAAAGTATGGAATATAAACAGAGAAAGCTGTAATGGAAATATATACTGTAAATAGAGAACTATCAGTGGCTACAGAGTCAGAGTACAATATAAACATGTGAATGGCATAGGAGATTCTGGGAACTATACTATGGAGTGATTCTGGGAACTATACTACTTGGATATTATTCACATGTCTACTTCTACTCTCCCGTACCTCCAATCAATACACAAGGATCCAGCCAGGTTATGTTATGATTCCATACAAAGGCCCACAAGGGGTGATATATGGTAGCCCATAAATGGGTGATTCTGGGAATACCCATAAATGGGGTGATTCAAGGAAGACTCTGTGATCATGAGAGTACATGTCACAAGTGATCAATGAACCGTGAAGCATAGTGATACACTATGTAAGTGAAACGCGCATAATATGTAGTATACGATGCTCCATGAGGGGATAACATCTCAAGAAGGGATCCATATAGTACTAATCTGTGTTACCAACGTGACAGCATCAAGTAAAGTAATCTAAAGCAGGAAAATAATTCTAACTGGATATGAAATAATCAGAGAATGTACTCGCCTGGTATCTGAGTGTCCAAGATGAAAGTACTGTCCGAGGAGTGGTGTCTGGCTCCTATTTAGAACATCACAAGTCACAACAAGTCCAGAATGGTAAAAAGATGCACAACAATACATTCTACATGAATCTAGGTCAATCTAGGCCAAAGTCAACTCTTGGTCAACTCTGGTCAACCCTAGAAGTCAGACTAGGTCAACTATGGTCAAACTAGGTCTAACAAGTCTAAACTAGGTCAAACAAGTCATGCTAGGTCTAAACAAGTCTATACTTGTCTAATCAAGGCTAAACTAGCCTATGCTAGTATACCAAGTCCATACAACCTATACAACACAAGTCAAAACCAACATCACACAACCTATATTGCATCTAGGCCTACACATGGAAATCACATAATACATACATATATATATACATATAGGCTACCTATATGTATACCACACATATATATAATACATATATACTAGTACACACACATGTTATGATATATATGATACCTACATATATACATAATATATTTTATACATCCATTTACAAGTATCTATACTAGATACATATATATATTACACATACCTATATTACATATATAGATATACATATTACATATATACATTACATATATATACATTAGGTATATAGAATGTGAAGAGGGATAAGAAGAGGAGTGATGTGTGTCAAGAGATGTGTATAGTAGAGTGTGACAGGGACTTAGCTATAGGTGTGTGGGTGTGTGTATTAATGAAGTCTGTGTGGGTGAATGGTGAAGAGTGTCACAGGATGTCAGCAACCTGGAAATCAATGTGTGTGTGAGTGGGACACTTGTGTGTGTGTGAGAGTTCAACATGGACAGTAATGTGTGTAGGCATGAGGGAAAACAGGGAATTTCAAGTGTGTGTCATACATTGTGTAAGCCTCAAAGTTCCTATTGTCAGTTAACATTATAAGGGATAATTCTCAGTTTTCACAAGCAATCATATAGCTATGAAATCAGTCAAACCAAAGAAATGTTTCAGTTAAACATTAAGTTTAACTCAGTTTTCAGTTTCCTGAATTGATAACAGGAACTCCCAATCATTACAAAACCCCCATTCAGTTTCAAAAAAATGTAGGAAAGGAAGTCACATATAATTCTCAGATTTTAACATTTAACAGTATCAACATAATCTCAGTTAAAAAGGGAAAGGGAAATCAATTCAGTATTCTCAGGTTTTAACATATTACAGGTTTTTTTGAAAACAGTCCTATTCATTCAATCCTAATTTCGAAACCCAAAACTCAATGAAACCACTTCAAAATTAGCATACAGTTAGATTACATATAGGAGAACAATATTAGGGACTTAAACATGTAATTAACTATATTAAAATAGCTAAAATGAATGCTAAAATCCAATTTGAAAAACTGGAAAAAAACTGAAAATATAACATGTATCAGGTTTTTAGGAAATTGGAAAATTGATTCATAAAACCAAACTAAATTGTGAAATTATTGGTTGGTAATGATAGACAATAATGTGCTCGTGTCCAACATGCTGTTCGTGTCCCACCACAGCCGGATACGACGTGTCCACATAACTGGAAACAAAAACAAGCAAACTAACACTGCACAACAGTACAGTCTCGTACGTGTGTGCCCGCGTGTCGTGCACCCGACACGATATGAGTTGGGTCGTGTCCCTGTGCAGGGTGGTTCGCCTAGTGTCCACCTAGGTTCGTGTCACCCTGTTTTAGGTCCTTGGGTGTCGTGTCCAGACCTAACGAGCCGTATCAGTGCTCACGGACAGCAAGTGCACAGTCAGTGCAAATCTGATGCACTGCGGATTTCGTGTCCGATACGACACGAAGTGTCGTGAGACTCGAGGGCAGGGCCTGTCAGTGGTTGCCCCCCACCTCCGTGCCAAGTGGCACGTGTCCACGTGGCGTGTGCTACTTGTAAACGACTCTGAGCAGTAGGGGAAGCACACTGCTCGCGCGCGTGTGCACCTGCGTATGCACGTGTCCAAACCGACACGACACCAAATGCAACTCAATCGACCAAAAACATGTAAACCACATCAAAACACAAATTCCTATTTAAACACTTTCTAAAAATTAAATCGAAATGCCCGTTGGGGCATTTCATCAAACACCTTAACTAGTGGGCTGATACGTGTCCATTTAGGACACGAAATGGACACAAAATCCTACAGAAATCTAGGGTTAGCTAGGGGACACTTAGATCTAGGTCAAAATGCAATAATAACAGCATCTAACATAGAGTTTTAGGGATTTACCTATAGGTGTCAAAACTCCTAAAAAAGCTCCAAAAAGGGGGTGTCTCCTTGCTCCCCAAACTTCACCAAATTGCTAACAAACTGAGAATAAAATACACCAACAGCAAGAATTCCTAAATTACAACCTATTGCAATTTGTTTGAGGGAAAAAGAAATTAATTTGGATTTTCTATGAATTAATGAAGTTGGAACATACCTCTCTTTCCAAATGAACTTTCCTAAAAAGGCTAGCCCTAATGGAAGAGAGTATTTATAGGGTGGGATTCCCTAGGCTAGTGTGGCCGGCCAACTAAGGAATTAGGGTTAGGGTTAGATAATGGGTTGGGCTATGGACTAAGTTGCTAATTAATGGTTCAACCATAAGTCATGGCTTATGACTAAAAGCCTCTCTATTCTAACTTAAATTCTAATGGCCTATTAGGTATTAACTTAATGTTAGGTTAGGGTCACATGACCTAATCAAGTCAAAACACAACTAGGGTTAGCTTCTAGGTTAGTCTAACAAGGTCAATGCTAGTCAAAGTCAACCTTGTCAACCATCATTCAATAATTTCAAAATAAATCCTAAAAATTCCCATAAATTCAAATAAATTATAATAAATTTAAGTAACCTCAAAAATGACAAAAATACCCTCAAACTAGAAATGATAAATGAAATACCCTAATCACAAGTCATGATTTTTAAATGGTTTAAAAAGATTAAGAAAATCACCAAAAAAATCATAATATAAAATAAATATAAATAAATGATAATTATAATTACAAAATTTCAAAATTACCCTCATCTGGAAAACTGTGTGTTACACAGCCCTCCCCGACATGCTGTTCGTGTGACGCATGGACAACACGTGGACATGTGTCAGGGTGTAACGCCCAGTCCCAAAATACGTAGGACTAGGTACGTAGTCATGCCAGCAGTATTCATACGAAGTATACTCCAATATATGGAAGCCTTGTATAAATACATAAGCTGTAAAATACAGTAGAACCATAGCTAATCTCATCCACACAAAATGAATAAAAGATATATAATAAAAATGAATTTGTCTTGATACAATATGTTAGGCGGAGACAAATCCACTACCAACAAAATATGGAAAAGTACATAGAAAATGAATGAGTGGCGAGCAAAGCGAAGACGATCCAAATGCAATCATCCTCGAAGAAATGGCGATGAACATGGCTAGAGCTAGAACACCTGCGAAAGACAATAGCACATACCTAGAGAGATAACCAGGTCCTCAGAGGGACGTAACAAGATACATAATATCATGCCATATAAACTGAATAAATATTGCTCAAATAAATAAGTAAATCAAATTATAACATGGTCCAATACGCACCTACTGAACGAGCGTACCATCCCCCCAACCAAACAAGGACATGAGATGGTAAACTAATTCACGGTAACGTATCTTCCCATGCTATGAATCCAATATGGTATCCGGACCCCAACAAGGTTCAATACCTTCTCATCTAAGTAGTAAGTCACACCTACAACCAAACAAGGACAAGATGTGACTAACTAATCCGCGACAAGTTATTGTTCCAAGCCACGGTCAGATACAAGTACCCAAACCAAAAGTACTCGTACCTAACGGATAAAGGTAGCCTACCGTTCTAAGTGATATGTAATTAAGAACAATCCTTCCTACGCATGGGCCCTGGCTGAATAGGATCGGCATAGTCCCCCTTAGGCACCAGAGGCCCCATCAGTAAGAGTATGACGTTTCGCAGAATCGTCAGTGGCCGTCAGTAATCATGGGTCATCAACCCCGTATCTCCAGCGGAGAGTCCGGGTCACAAGAGAAGTGCATGGAAGCCCATACGCTAAGGAATTATCCTCCCCGCCCAATGTCTACTGTGTTGTATCCACAACACAAAACCACTATAACCGCTAAGTCAAACTAACATGCAACCTCTATTAGCGGTTATTCCTATCGCACGGCTTACACGTACTGGTGGCCAGCCAATCACGCACTTCCATGTTCTACATGCGACACACAACTTCGTGTTACCACGTGTTAAGGCCAATGAATGCAACACACATGGTGGTCCCTTAAATCTAGGTTTAATTTGTAATAAAATAATACACAGCAGGAAATATAAATGAACAATAAGTTTCTAACAGGTTATGCCATGTATCACAGTTTATTTTGCATAAAGAAAATAAATAATGCATGAAATATGAGCTAAAATAAATAAACAGCTAATGGCAAGGTGTCTTGCCTGGTGGGACGCCTGGTGTGTTGCGATGATCAAGGTGGCATGAACTACGACTTCAGTATAACAACTATGCAAGGTGACCTCGGGTGGTGGCACGGACAGTTCCATTGGGTCCAGAAGGGTCAAATTAGTTAGGGTTGACATAAGGTAGGCTCGAATTAGGCGAAAAAATAGGAATATTAGGATTGGTTACGGACAGGAGGAAAATCGAAGAAATTTGCGTAAAAATACTTATAATATTTTTAGAAAATATTTATAATACGCAAAAACTAGATTTTTATGAGTTGAAATATTTTTAGATAAATATTCTAGGGAAAATCATAAAATAAAATAAATATTTTAGATAAAACTCTAGGTTCGCAAAAGTAATTTTTTGTTAGTAGTGAACTATATTTGGATTAACTCAAATATATTTGAAAAATATATAAGACTTAAAAGAACGTTTTAAAGCTAAGCCAAATTCGAAACGATTTATAGGTTTTAAAAAAAAGCACTGCTTGATAAAATACATTAATAATAATAACAATATTAATAAATAGAATATTAATAATAACAGTAACAATAACTAATAATAATAATTATTATTATAATAATAATAAAATGGCAGATACTAAAAGGAGGAAAAAATAACTAATACCCAAAACACAAAAATAATTAACAACAATCAAATAAAACTAAACAAAAACAAACCAAAAAAATATATAATAATAATAATATTAATATTAATAATAACAAAAGCTAAACTTCGAAGGCTGTGCTTTTCTTTGGAAAAAGGAAGAGAGAGAGCGTGATGGGGGAGCGAGGAGACCGAGAAGAGAGGCGGCGGGGGTCGGCCAGGCGCTGGGTCGGTCGCCGGTGACGGCGAGCGCGCGGAGAAGGAAGTGAAAGCGGGGCGGCGCTCTCGGCGAAGAGGCGCTGCGAGAAGAGGGTTTTCTGGCGACGGTCGCGGTCGAGAGGACGGGCGCACCATGCCGCGATGGCGGAGGGTGAGTCGCCGAGGACGGTGGTTGCGGTGAGAGAAAGGGAGAAGGGGGCGGAGCCCTTGGTTACTCCGACGGCAAGGGCTCGGTGGCCGGAGTTGAGTCAGATCGGGAGAACCAGAGGCGTGCGGTATTGTGAGAGCGGGAGAGCGGCGGAGCTGCGGGAGCTCGGCGGTGGAGAGATCGGGAGGAAGGGAGAAGGGCGGCTTAGGCGAAGGCGGAGGCCTTGGATGGACGGACCTACGGAGGTGGGCGGCCAGGGTTTGCGGAGGATAGGAAGGGCGGCGCTTCGGCGACGACCGCGGCGATACGGCGCATGGAGGCGGCGGACACGGTTGACATGGCGAGTTCGGTACGGCAGGTGAGTCTAGTTTTAGGGTTTTATTTTCCCCCTTGCTCGGTGGTGGTTTCGATGGATGGCCGTGGTGGTTGTCGCGGCCAGGGGTTGGTCTGCGAGATGGTTGCTGGTGGTGGAACATGGTGGCGTCCGGTGTGACGGGATCTGGACGGGGGTCTGGCCGGGATCGGGTGGTCGACAGCATGGTGGAAAACGGGAAGAGACGGGGCTTGGTGATGGTGTTGATTTTGTCGGTGTCGGCCCGGGCTGGTGGGCGTGGGTGAGGGTTTTGTAACGGTGGTCGTGGTCGTAATGGTGGTGGTGCATCGAGTTTGATGGTGGGAGTGGCGATTGACGGAGACGAGGTTGGGTTTGGCCGAGGTTTGACAAGGTGAGCAGTAGGGACTGACGGGTTGGGGTAGCGTTAGGATTTGGGGTTTTGAGTTTTGGATGTGTCGTGTCGGGTGTGTCTGACACGACGGGGACGGAGGTTCGGATTTATCGGACCCGGGGTAGAGAATTGTATTTGTACAATAAAACACATAGTGGATGGGACACGGACACGGTCATGGACACGATGCACCAACTTGGGTTGTGGAGAATTTGTGGATGATAAAAATATTGGAGGAGTACCTGCCTATTTATAGGATGTGGTAATTCCTAATTGGATAGGAACTAGGAATAGTTTAAACCCAAAAATAGATAATCCGTAATTTAATTTAAATCAATTTAAACCCAAATCCAATCCAAATCCAATTAAATCTATTTAAATTCCCTTAGTTTAAAATCAAATCAATAAATCAAATTTCAATTATTAAACTATTTAAATAAATATATAAATTCAAATCAAGATTTAAATCTTCACAATAATTTCGAAATATATTTTCCAAAAATATTAATAATAATAATTTCAAAAATTACATTAATATTTTTAAATATCTTTTTGAATACTAAATTATTAATATTAGTAAATCTTGAAAATTACATTTTTATTTAAAATAAACTAGCAAAATATTTAGAAAATATATGTATGCCTAAGAATATATTTTATTATTAATAACTGCTATAAACGAAAAGGCTTTCATAATTAAAATCGTAAACTTGAAAATAATAGCTAGAAATAATTATTGTCTATATTTCTTTGAAACTATAAAAATAATAAAAATAATGTTTTCAAAAATATGTACGCTCGCACATATTCGCTTTCGTCGAGCAATTAAAATAAAATTTCGTGCACGACGTACAATACGGCTACTCGACGTACAATAAAAAAAATTTAAATCAGTACCAATTATAATAATAAAAAAATATTGTAGAAATTTAGGGGTTTTACATCCTACCCAACTTAAAAGAATTTCGTCCTCGAAATTAAGAATTCGTAAGGGGGTGAGAAGGCACAACGGTAGATAGAAGGGTTCGAAGTTTATATGGTCGTAGTCTAGGTTGAGGATATAATTAAGAGACGATTATAATCACGCTTAAATTCAAGTGATTAGAAAGTCAAGATTGTAGAATTAGGGGCGAGGGAAAGGTCGAGGAGTTTATGATGAAGACATAGCAACATCAAGTGAGAATGGTCATAATTGATAGGACAGCTAGAGGAATTTCAAGTATAACGCCTTCGTCCTTCAAAAATTGGTGAAGAAGAAAGCAATATAGAGTTCGAAGGAGGCGTTATCGAATATGAAACGTGATTCAAAGGCGATCGAAGAATTTCAAAAAGAATTGTCAAGGCAGTCGTGGATTGGACTCTAGAGGACAAGCTTAACTATGTCCCCATCCACGTAGAATAATAGACAAAAGCGAACCAAAGTGCACTAGGTTGATCAGACCATCCTGCACTGGTTCTGATTAGACAATATGTTAGTGGGAATTCTTCCAATAACATATGTCATGAGCAAGCATGATAAAGATTTGAGCTTGCAAAAACTAGGCTACATTAGCATCATTAGTCTAGATAGTAAAAATATAGACACGATGGTAGATAAATAAAATCAATTATGAATAGTCTAAGAGTCATAAGGATCTAAGTCTTTTATTCCTATACAATCATTCTATGGTTTTATTGACCAAGGCTGGGTTGACCAAATGGGTTAACTTCCTCTAGTCTCTATGGTCTAGATAATACTATTTGTATTCCCTTAATGGTCAAGGGTGTTTGGGGTATTCTACCCAACTTAAAGAATTAAGCTAAGGGTGTTTTGGGACAACTAACTAGTAGGGTCAATCTCTAGCAAGCACGAAGGGAAGATAAGAATAGGGATGGAAGGAAGAAAGCAAGATGCAATTGATGAGTCAAACGGTAGATAAAATCTAGGGAAGAGTCAAGTATGTGGATGAGACCCTAGACTTCTAATCCTATTGCAGGCTTGTTTGGTACGGTAAAGTAACCAAACAATTTATCTTGACCTGCATGGGCCACCACAAAAACATGTAACACCCCAGACCCAAAATACGTAGGACTAGGTACGTAGTCATGCCAGCTGTATTCATACGAAGTATACTCCAATATATGGAAGCCTCGTATAAATACATAAGCTGTAAAATACAGTAGAACCATAACTAATCTCATCCACACAAAATAAATAAAAGATATATGATAATAATAAATTTGTCTTGATACAATATGTTGGGCGGAGACAAATCCACTACCAATAAAATAAGGAAAAGTACATAGAAAATGAAATGAGTGGCGAGCGAAGCGAAGACGATCCAAATGCAATCATCCTCGAAGAAATGGCGATGAACATAGCTAGATCTAGAACACCTGCGAAAGACAATAGCACACACCTGGAGAGATAACCAGGTCCTCAGAGGGACGTAACAAGACACATAATATTATGCCATATAAACTGAATAAATATTGCTCAAATAAATAAGTAAATCGAATTATAACATGGTCCAATACGCACCTACTAAACGAGCGTACCATCCCCCAACCAAACAAGGACATGAGATGGTAAACTAATTCACGGTAACGTATCTTCCCATGCTATGAATCCAATATGGTATCCGGACCCCAACAAGGTTCAATACCTTCTCATCGAAGTAGTAAGTCACACCTACAACCAAACAAGGACAAGATGTGACGAACTAATCTGCGACAAGTTATTGTTCCAAGCCACGATCAGATACAAGTACCCAAACCAAAAGTACTCATACCTAACGGATAAAGGTAGCCTACCGTTCTAAGTAATATGTAATTAAGAAAAATCCTTCCTACGTATGGGCCCTGGCTGAATAGGATCGGCGTAGTCCCCCTTGGGCACCAGAGGCCCCATCAGTAAGAGCATGACGTTTCGCAGAATCGTTAGTGGCCGTCACAAGAGAAGTGCAACGAAGCCCATACGCTAAGGAATTGTCCTCCCCGCACAATGCCTACTATGTTGTATCCACAACACAAAACCACTATAACCGCTAAGTCAAACTAACATGCAACCTCTATTAGCGGTTATTCCTATCGCACGGCTTGTAAGTACTGGTGGCCAGCCAATCACGCACTTCCGTGTTCTACATGCGATACACAACTTCGTGTTACCACGTGTCAAGGCCAATGAATGCAACACACATGGTGGTCCCTTAAATCTAGGTTTAATTTGTAAGAAAATAATACACAGCAGGAAATATAAATGAACTGTAAGTTCTAACAGGTTATGCCATGTATCACAGTTTATTTTGCATAAAGAAAATAAATAATGCATGAAATATGAGCTAAAATAAATAAACATCTAATGGCAAGGTGTCTTGCCTGGTGGGACGCCTGGTGTGCTGCGATGATCAAGGTGGCATGAACTGCGACTTCAGTACAACAACTATGCAAGGTGACCTCGAGTGGTGAACGGACAGTTCCATTGGGTCCAGAAGGGTCAAATTAGTTAGGGTTGACATAAGGTAGGCTCGAATTAGGCGAAGAAATAGGAATATTACGATTGGTTACGGACAGGAGGAAAATTGAAGAAATTTGCGTAAACAATACTTATAATATTTTTAGAAAATAATTATAATACGCGAAAACTAGATTTTTATGAGTTGAAATATTTGTAGATAAATATTCTAGGGAAAATCATAAAATAAAATAATTATTTTAGGTAAAACTCTAGGTTCGCAAAAGTAATTTTTTTTTAGTAGTGAACTATATTTGGATTAACTCAAAATATATTTGAAAAATATATAAGACTTAAAAGAACGTTTTAAAGCTAACCCAAATTCGAAAAGATTTATAGGTTTTAAAAAAAGCACTGCTTGATAAAATACATTAATAATAATAACAATATTAATAAACAGAATATTAATAATAACAGTAATAAAAACTAATAATAATAATAATTATTATTATTATAATAATAATAAAATGGCAGATACTAAAAGGAGGAAAAAAATAACTAATACCCAAAACACAAAAATAATCAACAACAATCAAATAAAACTAAACAAAAACAAACCAAAAAAATATATAATAATAATATTAATATTAATAATAACAGCAGCTAAACTTCGAAGGCTGTGCTGTTCTTTAGAAAAAGGAAGAGAGAGAGCGTGATGGGGGAGCGAGAAGACCGAGAAGAGAGGCGGCGGGGGTCGGCCAGGCGCTGGGTCGGTCGCCGGTGACGGCGAGCACGCGGAGAAAGGAAGTGAAAGCGGGACGGCGCTCTCGACGAAGAGGCGCTGCGAGAAGAGGGTTTTCTGGCGATGGTCGCGGGTCGAGAGGATGGACGCACCATGCCGCGGCGGCGGAGGGTGAGTCGCCGAGGGCGGTGGTTGCGGTGAAAGAAAAGGAGAAGGGGGCGGAGCCCTTGGTTACTCCGACGACAAGGGCTCGGCGGTCGGAGTTGAGTCAGATCGAATAACCAGAGGCGCGCGGTGTTGCGAGAGCGGCAGAGCGACGGAGCTGCTGGAGCTCGACGGCGGAGAGATCGGAAGGAAGGGAGAAGGGCGGCTTAGGCGAAGGCGGAGGCCTGGGCTGGAAGGACCTACGGAGGTGGGCGGCCAGGGTTTGCGGAGGATAGGAAGGGCGGTGCTCCGGCGGCGACCGCGGCGATGCGACGCATGGAGGTGCGGACACGGTTGACAGGCGAGCGAGTTCGGTGCGGCAGGTGAGTCTAGTTTTAGGGTTTTCTTTTTTCCTTGCTGGTGGTGGTTTCGACGGATGGCCGTGGTTGTTGCCGTGGTCAGGGTTGGTCTGCGAGATGGTGCTGGTGGTGGAAGATGGTGGCGTCCGGTGTGACGGGATCTGGACGGGGGTCTGGCCGGGATCGGGTGGTCGACAGTAGGGTAGAAGACGGGAAGAGATGGGGCTTGGTGATGGTGTTGATTTTGCCGGGGTCGGCCTGGGCTGGTGGGCGTGGGTGAGGGTTTTGTAACGGTGGTCGTGGTCGTAATGGTGGTGGTGCGTCGAGTTTGATGGTGGGAGTGGCGATTGACGGAGACGAGGTTGGGTGTGGCCGAGGTTCGACAAGGCGAGCAGTAGGGACTGACGGGTCGGGAAAGCGGTTAGGATTTGGGGTTTTGAGTTTTGGATGTGTCGTGTCGGGTGTATCCGACGACGGGGACGGAGGTTCGGATCTGTCGGACCCGGGGTGGAGAATTATATTTGTACAGTAAAACACATAGTGGATGGGACACGGACACGGTCATGGACACGATGCACCAACTTGGGTTGTGGAGAATTTATGGATGATAAAAATATTGGAGGAGTACTCCTTTTTATAGGATGTGGAAATTCCCAATTGGATAGGAACTAGGAATAGTTTAAACCCAAAAATAGATAATCCGTATTAATTTAATTCAAATCAATTTAAACCCAAATCCAATCCAAATCCAATTAAATCTATTAAATTCCCTTAGTTTAAAATCAAATCAATAAATCAAATTTCAATTATTAAACTATTTAAATAAATATATAAATTCAAATCAAGATTTAAATCTTCACAATAATTTTGAAATATATTTTCCAAAAATATTAATAACAATAATTTTGAAATTACATAATATTTTTAAATATCTTTTTGAATACTAAATTATTAATATTAGTAAATCTCAAAAATTACATTTTTATTTAAAATAAACTAGCAAAATATTTAGGAAATATATGTATGCCTAAGAATATATTTATTATAATAACTGCTATAAACGAAAAGGCTTCATAATTAAAATCGTAAACTTGAAAATAATAGCTAAAAATAATTATTGTCTATATTTCTTTGAAACTATAAAAATAATAAAAATAAAATTTCATCGAGCAATTAAATAAAATTTCGTGCGCGACGTACAATACGGCTATGCGACGTACAATAATGAAAATTTAAATCAGTACCAATTTTAATAATAAAAAATATAGTAGAAATTAGGGGTTTACACAGGGTGTCGACTACCTAGACCTAGACCCCACCTAGCTATGTGCACGAGCACGAGGCCCATTGTGTCGTGTGTCGTGTCCTAGACCCTTCGACATGGCCGCACGAGCCTTAACGATCAGTTTTTGATACTTCGAGTTGGGTTCTGACACGGGCTTTGGACACAATTCTGAACATGGTTGGACATGGTGATCTCACATGTTGACACACATGTGGGCCACGGGTTCAGTTTAGGATTTTGGGATGTTCAGTAGATTAGCTATTAGATTAGATGGGTTTGGGGTATAATGTTTAATATAATCTATTCCCATATATATATATATATATATATATATATATATATATATAATATAGGAAACAATATATATATATATATATATATTGTTTGTCCTATATCTATATATATTATATATATATATATATTATATATATAAATAATTAATATAAATATCTAATATATATATAATATAGATATATATATATATAGATATTTATATACATGTTTTCCTATAGATTCTATATATATATAATATTTTCTGTATTTAGTTAAGTTGGTTGTTGGTCAGTAGTTGTTTGAATGATAGCTATGAAATTTAACTATATACTTCACACACACACACACACACACACACACAAACACACACACACACACACACACCACATATAATATATATATATATTTTTTTTTTTACAGATATATTAATATATATATATATATATATATATATATATATATATACATTAAAAATATATATATATATATATATACATATATATATTATTTTAATATATATTATATATATATATATATAATATTATATATATATATATATATGTATAGTATAATATATTTATGTGTTATATATGTTTGGGTTGAGTGTTATGCTTGGGAGTGGTGTTCACAGTTCCTGACAGCATCCTCACCATCACAGCACACAGACCACATACCTACTTTTCTTTCCTCCCCTTTATATATACATGAATGTGTGTGATATTTTATATATAAATATAAATATAAATATATAAATATCTATTATATATATAGATATATATAGATATATATCTCTTGGTAGATTATACATATATAGATATTCATGTAGATTCATATATGTGTTATATAGGTATTCATATAATATATTTATGTGTATATATAGATATTCATATTCAGATTTCATATATATATATGATAGATATAGATATAGATATATATATATATATATATGGATATATATATATAGATATTCATGATATTCATATATAGATATTCATATATGTGTATATAGGTATTCATATAATATCTTTACGTGTTATATATATATATCTTATATATCTTATATATATATATATATATATATATATATATATATATATATATATATTATAATATATATCTTGGTATATACATATATAGATATCATATATATGTATATAGGATATATAATATATTTATGTGTTATATATATAATATATATATATATATATCTATATATATATATAATATATAATATATATATTTTAAATATATACATAAATATATATATATTATATATATAATATAGATATTTATGTATATGATATATATTATACCAATATATATTATATATATATATATATATATAATATATAGATATATATATATATATCTATATATATATATATATTGGTATATATACATATATAGATATTCATGTATATTCATTATAGATATTCATTTATGTGTTATATAGGTATCATATATTATATTTACGTGTTAATATATAGATATTCATATAATATATTATGTGTTATAATAGGTTTGGGTTGAGTGTTATGCTTGGGTTAGTATTCACAGTTCCCTTTACAGCATCCCGCACCCCATCACAGCACACACACTACTACTTTTCTTTCCCCTTTATATATATACATGAAGTGGGTGTATATTATATATATATATATATATATATTATATAATATATAGCCACGATCAACTTCCTTTGTAGTACCCTACCTCCAGGGGAAGTCGAATCCCGCGCTTCCTTGAAATAGAGATGTCATGAACCACTAGACGAGGGGGAATATCCAGCCCGACCATCATCATACAATGATGATAGTATGATCTGTTTTTTGGAATTGTCAATAATTCTAATGGTACGGCAATCCAAAGAGTTTCCTACTTTCTCATGTTATGATTTGATAGATTTTTTTTGCTTGATTTGATATTACTTAATGAATGAAGCATCTCATTAATATAACTCTATATAAAATATTCTATATAACTCTATATAAGAAGTATAGGATTCCTTCGGTCGGTCAATGATTGGTCCAGCCTAAAAAGGGTGTAAACCCCATTTTATTTTTTATTCATTGCTTCTTTTATCGTTCAGATAAATATGCCTATAACTACTCACACTAAGTCAGAAAATGCAATATATATATATATATATATATATTATATAGATAATATATATATATATATATATATATATATATACATTTTGAGTTGAATGTATGTAATATATATATATTTATTATATATTATATTATATAATATATATATATATATATATATATATATAATAGAATATATATATATATATATATATATATATATATATATTTATATAATATATCCTATATACATTTGAGTTGAATGTATATGTATATATTAAAAAAAAAAATATATATATATATATATATAGTGGTGTGTGTGTGTGTGTATTTGGTAGTGATATAAGGTATAGCTTATGGTTGGTAAATTAGTTAGAATTAAGCTATAGGCCTAGTTAGGCAAGGTTTGACTAGCAAGTGACCAAAGTCAACTGTGGGTCATACTTGACATAGAATTGACTCAAATGGACTTAAAAGGACTAGTTAACTTAAGTTAGACTTAAACATAGAACATTTGACTAGTTGACTTAGATTTGAACCAGTTTGACTAGAAAGGTTGACCAGAGTTGACCAAGAGTTGACTTTGACCTAGAATGACCTATAATTGACTCTAACAGGTCTAAATGGACCTGTTGACTTAAGTTTGACCAAACCCTAGACTAATTGACTAGTCGACTTAGGTTTGACCTAGTTTGACTGGAATGGTTGACCATAGTTGACCAATAGTTGACTTTGATCTAGTTTGATTAGAATGGTTGACCAGAGTTGACCAAGAGTTGACTTTGACATAGAATGGCCTAGAATCATAGAGTGCATTGTAAACTTCTTTATTTCATGTTAGACAACACTTTGTAACCTGTGTTGCTCTAAATAGGACACTGTGACTCCAGTTTGGACATCTATTCTCATCAGCTATTCAGGTTATCAGACGAGTATATTCTCTGACCGTTTCATACTTGCTAGGACTTATATTCTTGCTATAGACTACTTTACTTGATGCTGGTACGTTTTTATCTTGAATTAGTACCATATGGATCTTTTCATGATATGTTATCCCCATCGGGTATTGAATACATCATGTCATGTGTGTTTTTCATGAACATCATGTATTCTTTGGACTCTTATTATTCATGTACACTCATGTGCTCTCACGTACTTTTATGATCCATGAGCTTTATTTATAAACTATTCATGTACACTCATGTTCTTATGAGCTTCATGTATAAACCTTCATGTGCATAACATAACCTGTCCAGATCCTTGTGTACTGATTGGGGTATGGGGGAGTAGAAGTGGTCATGTGAATAATTCATAAGTAGGTAATCATGTGCAAACTCTGTAGCGTAATCATGTGCAAATTCAAGCCGTTCACAGAACCATCTTGTGCTCTAAATCTCTTAGTCACTTACAGTTCTTATTTTGTATATTTTTATTTCCAGCTTACTAGATATCTCGTTAGCTCTTCATGTTTATTTTTTACAGCATTTATGTATTTTATTCTATAGCTTGCTTTATATTTCTTGTCATGATATGAACTGTGTGAGAGATATGTATTCGTTCCTGTCCTGAATGGACCTATTGATAAAATTTTATAGGTAACTTGGAGGATCACAACTAGCCTAGAGGACACTAGTAGAGCTTGGAGTAGATGCCTAGAGTTTTGTTTATCTTATTTCTTGTTTGTCTTGGAGATGGATTTCATTTTAGATATTGAGATTTTGTGTTTGTTAAACACTTAACTTATTCGTTTTTGGTTGTATCCCTCTTGTGGATGTTATCTATTTCATCGTGCTGATTATCTACCTCTAGTTTTGTGATTGAGATTGTATCCTTCTGAGACTGTCCTCCGTTTGGAGATTATATCATATAGTATTAGTTTTGATTGTGACCTAGAACAGCGTTCTATCGTCGATACTACGGCGTAGGCTGGACATACCCACTCGTGCCATACTGGGGCGGGTCGTGACACCATCTGCAAACTGCTACCTCTTTCACAGTGCTTGGCTAAAAAATGACGTCTTGCGCCATTTATCATGTGTTAAGCATGGTGCGCCATCTGATGTTATGTGCTGCGCTAACTGAGTGATGCGCCATCTATGAATTTGATTTGAGAACTGTCGTACTGTATGTGATAGAACTGGGGATTTCCAGGACCCTTTCTTTGGTGTACGTATTGATCGATAGAAAGTTAAACAGATCTAATACGTGTTCTAACCCTTCATAGGCGGAAACTAGGGTTCACGAATTATACCTGCGGCGGAAAGAAGATAAGTAATTCCTGGCAATCTCGAACGGACGACCCCAAGATCTTCTGCACGTATTCTTTCCTCGAGTTGGACGTCGTGTGGGCGACGATCTCCCAACCTTTTCTTCTCCTTGGCAGCCCTCTATTTCTCACCTTACGTGAATCACGAATTTAGAGAAAATTTCTAATTTTTTGATCAGTAATGTGGCGGCCAGAGAATAGAGGACATATATAGGCTACGGCAGGGACCATGAGAAGAAATTAGGGTTAGGCCTCCTAACGGATCTGGATATCCCGTGTTCAGCCCGAACACACAATCCAGGCCCATTAAGAATAGCTCGGTCCACTAATGAGCTATTGTTGCACTACCTTCCTAATCCTAAATTATGTTTGTGGGCTCCTTTTATTATATGCTCGTTTGGCTCCCCATGTTAAGATATCGAATGTCCGTCGATTAAATTAAGTTACTGAAAACTATATTGATTCGACATCTTTTATCCTTAAGTCACTACAACAAAAAAATCTATTAATGACGCTCGACAAGGAGTTTTAATGACGGCTGATACATAAGCGTTATCAAGTTGAAAAATTCCTTTTTTTTATGACGGTTTGGGCTAATTCTGGGCTTTCTATAACGATTATAAAACAAAGCGTTATTAATAGTTTAGAGCGGTGGCAAAACTTGTAATAAACTTTCTGTAATATATTCCATCCTCCTCCGATTTTACTCAGAAGAACTCTCATTCTCCTTTCTCTCCTTCTGCCCCCTCTTCCCTCCTCTCCCCAAACCCTAAAATTTCCCATCTCCTCCTTTCAATCTCCCACAAACCCTAACTCTAGGTCTCACTCTAAACCCTAGCTCTAGGTCTCACTCTAAGCCCTAATCCCCCAACCCCTCCTCCCACGAACCCTAAGCTCTAAGCTCCCAACCCCTCGCTCGTCGACGGAAGCGGCGGCGGCAGAAACAATGTGGTGGGTCGAGGTCGTCCAGGCGTTGTGGCTTCGGGTTCAGAAGATCGGGGAGGTCGGTGCTCATGATGAGCGGGACGACGCTCGGTCGAGAACAGGAAGTGGAGTCGGAGGAGTGCTCGGAAAGGCGTGGGCTCGGGATCCGGTCGGGGTTGTCCTCGGCACGGAGACACGTCGGCATCGACGCTGGATCACAAACCCCATCTAGGTATCTACTCCCTCTATTTCTTTCGGTCGGTTCTGATGGGAAATTAGGTTAATTTTCTTCTTGTAGCTATTAGATTCTTGTGAATTTAGAAAGTTTGTATTTTTTCATTGAAATGTAATTCTTGTGATTCTGATGGAAAATTAGGTTAATTTTCTTCTTGTAGCTAGGGGAGGCGGCGGGTGGCGGAGCCCTTGGCGTCTCAAGCCGAAACGATCACCTGTAAATTTGCTGGGGCCAGACTTCGATTTGAATTTTTTTCTTCTACAGAAGAGGTAATTTCTCTACGACAGCATTTTGAAGGATTGTGTTCATAAGGCTCTAAGCAGAATTGGCAAGAGTATTACTTACAGGTGGTAAGATACCGTAGCTGTGTTTAAAAGATTGTGAACATGTAACATGTCCATTCATGGTCCTACGTTTTGCAATTTTATGACTCTCATTGTTGCTTATGTGACAACATCAGAAACCACCTGCTGGGGGAAAGATGATACAAAAGCTCATATCTGGATATGCCCAAGTTAATGCTGGCCCAGCTAATGAAAATGCAATACTAAGAAAATGTAGAACAACTATCAGATTTATTGAAAAGTTTGAGGAGGAATCTGGAGCCGAATTTAACTTGGGTAATTCCACCAGCTCCTTGTTTTTATTGCCACTTTGGATGTAAACATGATTTTTGATTAAAGTGATCAGTCATTCTTTCTTTCAAATACTTTTAGTATAAGTCTAGTTAGAGTGATAGCCATTATTTGGATACCTATGAGTATGTTTGACAACATGATTATGGTGCAAGAAGGTATTTTCTGGGGGCATTGGATCAGTCATTATTAGGGAAACAAATGTAGGATATGAGTCGAGACTGTGCATAGTTAAAAATATAAACATGGTCTTCTTCTATCGATATAGGGTTGGATGCTGATTTGGTGATCCAGATTACGTATCCACTATCCATGGTTCTCAAAACAAAATTAAATTAAATTAAATTAAATTCTGCCTATATTTCTTTGCCAACATGTTGCTTGTGCATTTGCCAAGAGAAAGCAGCAAATTGTATATTCTCACTAAGTGTATTTTGTAATAATAGTGTCTGTTCTTTATATTATCACTTTCTAATCTGAAATAGGAATGCATGTTGCACTGTAAAGCCTGTTTGTAATGTAATAGTTTGTTTTATTGTGGCATTTCTATGATATATGAATGCCATTTACCTGGAGTAGGACTACATTTAGTTCACCTCAACTCTAACATTTTTATAATTGTGGTTTAGTCTGTTCGTTTGTCTCCAGATATTGGGGTTCTCCTCTCACCCATTCAGAGGGGGTAGTCTGTGCAGAAAGTAGTGGGTCAGGCTTTGGCATTTAGAATATCTTCCAGGATGTCAGTAACCTTTTTTACGAAAGTCTTTACTATGTGTTTGTAAATTCGTAAATTAAATAGGCATTTTAATTATTATTCCAACATCAGTGCCTCCTCAATACATGTGGGGTGAGGCTCCTTTCGTAAAGAACACCTCTCTTGGAGGCTCATGTCCAACTGAGGTGTGCCTTTTGCAGCACTGAATTTTACACTTTCTTTTATATGCTTTATTTTACTAACCACCATTGTTGGATGATTAAGTTATATGCCTTTCAAAGAGAACAAACTGAAATTATCATTTTTAGCCTGGTTAAGAGCCTAGCTTTCAACACCACTTTGAGATATTTCTAGATGTCTACTAGTTGGAGAACGGGGGAGCAGTTGTTGTTGTGGACCTGAAGGTTAGTTACTCACTTTGAGATATTTCTTCTTCTTGGTTGAAATTATCATTTTTATTGATTTATTTTAAAATTTTGTTTCCTTTTCTTGCTCACCAACCGTTCGACACAGGTCCCCGAAGAGCAATTGTCAGTGACGACAACAAATTCAGGCGATGAGGACGATCGAACGTGTGTCTCACAAAATAGGTATCAATCTCTTAATTTTAGTTTTTTTTTTCTTTTCGTAGGATCAAATGTTTCTGATCGGCTTTGATTTTGGCGTGTTTGTGGCTCTGTCTCTGTGCTTTAACTCTGCGCATGTTTATATGGAAAAAAAAGTTTATAACTTTTTTTCCTTTAGCTAGAACTAGTTTATTTTAGATATTTATACAAATAGAATCTGATATATATTGTCCATATATTGCTGGATGGTGCGACTACTTTAAGCTGTGTTCCTTCATATATGCTATAATGCTATGCATTTATGTTCTTGTGTTTAATTGGAAAGCTGACAACTTTTTACTGTAAATTAATTCTCATATTTTCATCTATGTTAAAGATTGATCAAATAAGAACTGTGATATATTGGAGATATTGTTAGTTATGTAGGCATGATGGTGCGCACTAATAATGAAGATTATGACAATTTCTTGAATCACAATTTAATCCATTCTTTATATATGCCTATTAGATGTTCGATCTTGGCTCCGTGTGGATGACAATGAAGCTCTGAAACGAACAGAGAACCCTTCTTTGATGACTTTGATGCTCGAGATCTTTTGGTCGATTGAGAAGCAGAAGTAATCTCGAGTCCTTGAGCAAATTGGTAAGCTACTCGGATCACATGACATATCGATCAGTTCAGTGTTGATCATTATTTTATTTTCTCTATTTTGATTACTTGAAAAAACTGATCATTTCAGTTGGTTACTGTTAGATTATATTTATGTAGCTATTGTAAATATAGCCCATTAGCCCAATAGTGTAGAAGGTATATATATATTGTAATCCTTTCCAATCAATAAAGGTAGAGCATTATTATTTCCTACATGGTATTAGAGATTGGATTATTATTACTTTGTTGCTAGTGCTAACCATTTTCTTGATTTGTGAGTTTTATACCTGCTTGGCAGTAACTAGTTTGCTTTTAATAAAGATTGGTTATGTTGCCTTTTAGGCCAATTAATTGATATGGTCAATCGACTTTCAAAATATATGAGACGTGGTTAAGACGCCAGAGGTTTTTATCGGCATATTTCATATGTACTTGTTAATTATGCTGTTTCATTTTACTTCTTATTTTATTTTCCATTGAAACTTTTTCGTTCATTCTTTGTTCAGAGTTAAGTAATTCCTCGGATCCATACATAATAACAGGCTTGTAAGTTGGTCTTATCTTAATGTGTTGATAATACTTGTTATAGATGCAGTGGTGGAATTGTAGCTAACTAGTATTAATTTTCCTTCTCAGGTGCACATGAAGATGGAACTATTATTGCAGTGGTGAGATTTGCTATACGTGATGTTGACAGTTTTGATGTGCTCAAGTTGAAGCCAAAGTAGTTACTTGTTTTGAGGATCTATTTAAGTAGTAGTTGTAAATATATGTTTTTGGATACCCTATTTTGAGATAATATAATGAAGATGGTGATATAACATTTCGATATTTTCTTGTGAATATAGTTCAAACTTCTTGTTTTAAAATTGAATTGAGAAGTTTTTGGAAAGTAATATATAATGTGCAGTATTAAGCGTTATAAATGTGATGAGTTCAGTAATATTGAGTATTATAAATATTCTCCATTGAGCTTATACAGATTATCTATTCATAACGCTTTCAAAATGTCCTGAATTGTGTACTATATATTAACTATTATAACGCTTTTATAGAAACTATTCATGACGGTTTTTTTTATAACGCTTTTAAAAAATATTTATAACACCCGTTTTCATAACGGTTGCTTTGAAAAAAAAAGCGTCATGGTTCGTCATTAATGACGTTTTTTAGCCGTCATTAAAAGGGTTTTTTGTTGTAGTGAGTAGTACCGCTCAACTTTATTTGTCATGTCGGATATAATCCACTTGCAGGATTTACATGACAATCCTTACGAGCTCCTTAAGGGGACATCATCAACCCGATGTATCCGGACATGGATTCTGTTTATAATCAACAGACCATCATACATACAATGTTATTACCCAATTCATAGAGATTGTTGATCCATAGTGAATCTCACTCTTTTATGAGTCAAAGTAATGCACACTGCATATACATGTCCGTTATTATATCCGAATTAAGAGCACAAGCATCCATAATAACAGAGGTGTTTGTTCTCTTATGTAGTCAGTACAAAGAGAACAACCTCAAGTGGTCCTGTTCAATACACACAAAGTGTACTAGTGTAAACCTATAGTCAAGATGGACTAATACCATATTCACTACAACCTTTCTAATAGATTGTCCAAGTCCATCTAGGTTGTGAACTATTTATATACTCCATAGAAAACTGATAATATGATCTTCTGTGTGACATCACACACCATATTATCTACAATATAGAATATCAGACATTTGCATTAACAATTGCAACAAATGCAATATGCAAACATTTGTCCATATGATTCTCATTTAAAATTTAAGGAAATAAGGTTACTACAAAAGTGATGCTTTTAGTATATAACCCTAAAAATCTCCCACTTATACTCAAAGCATTGCTTTTCAGTATACTGTTACAAATCTCCCACTTATACTTAAAGCCATGCTGCTACACATCTGACTCCCATTTCCTCAACATGACTATCAAAAGCCTTAGCTGGTAAGCTCTTTGTAAAGGGATCAGCTAGGTTGTCGGCTGATGCTATCTTGATCACAACAACTTTTCCTTTCTTTACGAAATCTCGTATCAGGTGGTACTTGTGCTCAATGTGTTTGCCTGTCTTATGGGCGCGTGGTTCCTTCGAGTTTGCAACTACACCACTATTATCACAATAAAGTGTAATAGACTTAGGCAAACTAGGTACCACATCTAAGTCCAACAGAAAGTTTCTGAGCCAAACTGCTTCTTTGGCTGCCTCAGAGGTTGCCACATACTCGGCTTCCATGGTAGAATCAGCAATACATTTTTGCTTGATACTCCTTCACACAATGGCTCCACCTCCCAAAGTAAACACATAACCTGAGGTAGACTTCCTGGAATCCCTATCTGACTGAAAATCTTAGTCTGTATACCCCAAGGGAACAAAACTATCTGCCTGGTAAACTAGCATATACTCTTTAGTCCTTTTCAGGTACTTCAAAATATGCTTTATGGCAGTCCAGTACTCTTGTCCTGGGTTAGACTGATATCTGCTGACCATGCCTACGACAAAATAGATGTCTAGTCTCGTACATAGCATTGCATACATTAAGCTTCCTACTGCTGAAGCATAAGGAACTGCCTTCATATTCTCTATCTCTTTAGGTGTCCTCGGACACTGCTCCTTCGATAGAGCAATTCCTTGTCTAAAAGGTAAGAAACCCTTCTTAGAATTTTGCATACTAAAACGAGTTAGTACAGTATCGATATATGAAGCTTGGGATAAGCCCAACATCCTTTTCTTGCGATCTCGTAGAACTTTGACCCCAAGGATGTGACCTACTTCTCCCAAGTCCTTCATATCAAACTGTTTGGATAACCATACCCTTACATCAGATAATACCTTCACATTGTTTCCAATGAGCAAGATGTCATCCACATAAAGTACTAGGAACACCACCACGTTTCCGTCACACTTTCTGTATACACATGATTCATCCTGACATTGATCAAATGCATAGGATTTTATCACCTGATCAAAACATATGTTTCAAGATCTGGAAGCTTGCTTAAGTCCATAAATGGACTTCTTGAGCTTACAAACAAGATGCGCCTGGCCCTTTTCAAAGAACCCGTCTGGTTGCTTCATATAGATGTCTTCCTCAAGACTTCCATTAAGGAAAGCTGTCTTGACATCTATTTGCCAAATCTCATAATCGAGATGAGCTGCAATAGATAAAAGAATCCGAATAGACTTAAGCATAGCTACAGAAGAAAAGGTTTCCTCATAATCGATACCCTCTATTTGAGTAAAACCTTTTGCTACAAGCTGAGCTTTAAAGGTTTCAACCTTACCGTCTGATCCTCTTTTTCTCTTATAGACCCACTTGCATCCAATGGCTTTTACACCAACGGGTGGTTCTACAAGCTCCCAGACCTGATTAGAATCTATAGATTCTATTTCAGATATCATTGCTTTTTGCCAAGACTCTGTATCTTTATCTTGGAGTGCTTCATTGTAGGTACAGGGATCATAATCTTGTTCCTCAGGGACGAAGTCTGATGACTCTCCCAAGAATATATATCTATCAGGTTATATCACAACCCTTCCACTACGACGAGGCACTATCGGTTGTGGTATAACATTTGTGACACCTTGTGCAGTTATTTGTGGTTCAACCTCTTGTACTGTTGGTACTAAAGTACTTGGTGTCTTACGTCTCAGTTCTTCTAGAACAACTCTACTTGTGGGTTTATGGTTCATCACATAGTCTTCCTCTAAGAATCGGGCATTGGTGCCAACAATGACCTTCTGATCCTTAGGACTATAAAATAAACCTCCTTTCGTTCCTCTTGGATAGCCTACAAACAAGCGTACTTCTGTACGAGATTCCAACTTATCTGCTTTCCCATTCAGCACATGTGCTGGACTACCCCAAATGCGAACAAATTTCAGACTAGGCTTACGCCCAATCCACAGCTCTGTAGGAGTAAGAGGTACTGACTTAGAAGGAACCAAGTTCAAAATGTAAGCTGCAGTCTCTAAGGCATATCCCCAAAACGAATCTGGCAAATCCGAATAACTCATCATTGATCTAACCATCTCCATAAGAGTTCTATTCCTTCTTTCGGCTACACCATTCTGTTGGGGTATTCTAGGTGCAGCCAATTGGGATGCAATCCCAACCTCTGATAAATAATCCCTAAACTCTCCAAAGAGGTACTTGCCACCACGATCTGATCGTAATGACTTGATATATTTTCCATGACGTTTCTCCGTTTCAGTCTTGTACTCTTTGAATTTCTCAAAGCACTCAGACTTACGGCACATCAAATAAATGTATCCATACCTTGAATAATCGTCAATAAATGTGACAAAATATTCAAAGCCACCTCTAGCTTGGATAGTCATAGGTCCACACAAATCAGAATGAACCAATTCCAACACATCTTTGGCCCTATACCCCTTTGCCGTAAAAGGCCTTTTGGTCATTTTACCTTCCAAGCAGGATTCACAGACTGGTAGTGCCTCCACTTCCAATGATCTCAAAGGTCCATCTTCAACCAGTCTTTGAATCCTTCTTAGGTTAATATGCCTCAATCGTAAGTGCCAAAGATATGTTTGGTTCATACAAGAAGGTTCTTTTCTCTTTTTTAAGTTAGATGATATATTATTCATTTCCATAAGTTGCATTGTTGGCGAAATAGGATTAATGACATACAAATTATCAACCAATGCACCAGAACAGATAAAATGTTTATTCTTTCTAATAACAATATTATCATTAAAATAAACTGAATATCCATCCTTAACTAACATAGAAACAGAAACTATATTCCTTCTAAGTGAAGGTGCATAAAGACAATCTCTCAATGTCAAAGACTTATTTCTACCAAAAGATAAAGTAACATCTCCTAATGCAACGACCGATACTTTTGTAGCATCACCTATGAACAAGCATATCTCTCCATCACTGAGCTGTCTGGTTTCTTGGAACCCCTGCAATATATTGCAGACATGATTAGTGGCTCCTGTATCTACACACCAAGTGCCGGTAGATAATACAGCTAAACATGTTTCAACTACTAGTAAATAAGATATACCTTCTTTGTTCCCTTGTTTGAGAAGTGGACAATCTGTCTTCTAATATCCTGACCCTTTGTACTTGTAACATTTGCCTTTCGGCTTTTTCACCGCGCCTTGAGGTCCCATGCCCTTCTTTACTGAGTTTGTCTGTTTCTGAATGTTATTCTTCTTCTTACCGCCTTTTGGCTTAGAAGTAGAAGCCTTTTCAGAAACAAAAACATGACCACTCTGCCTAAAGAGAGATTCAGCATCCTGTAGCTTTTTTGCAAGTTCTGCCAAACTATACAACCTTTTGTTCATGTTGTAATTAAGGCAGAAATTGTCAAAACTTTTAGGCAGAGTCCCGAGAATGATATCGACCTGGGTTTCTCTATCGATTTCAGCTCCAAGGATCTCCATCTCATTCAGATGACCCATCATCTTGAGAACATGATCCCTTACTGGTGTTCCCTCAGCCATTTTTGTATTCATCAAACATTTCATAGCAAACTGCCTAGCTGCTCTACTCTGATGTCCGAAGAGTTCCTTGAGGTTATACATCATGTCATAAGCTGTAGCCATGGCCTGATGCTGATGTTGCAGTACATTTGACATAGATGCCAGAATATAACACCGTGCCATCTCATCTGCCTTTTTCCACTTCTTATAAGCCTCTTTGACCTCTTCATCAAAGTTAGCATCAGGCTTAGGTTGGCATTCCTTAACAAGTACATATTTGTACTCCTCAGCAGACAGAACAATGTCCAAATTACGTTTCCAGTTAATATAATTAGGTCCAGTAAGTTTGTTTTCTTTAAGAATCACCATAAGTGGACTGAAAGAACCCATTTTTGAAATCCTGAGAATCACATAAATAAAATTATGTAGGAAAAAAAAACTTTTTGAATTAACTAAATATTGATTCCCTCAAAACAATAATAAGAAATTCACCAACACCTTGAACACCATGAATTTAGCATGCCACTATAGTGTGGACGTATACAAATTCAACTTTGTTCAAGTAGATTTTTCTTATTAATTTTACTATCATGTCAATATAACTTTATGACAAATAAAATTAATATGCTGGTCTTGCTCTGGTCATACAAATAATAGCAGTGACTCCGATGGGGAGGATACCATTATTTGTATCTAAGTGTATACCATTACTTAATACTGAGTCTATTGCCTTGTAATAAGTTCCTTCAGATGGAGAAGTGAACACATACTAGGTAACTTTCTACAATTATCCCTAAGGAAGTTTGTACTGGTGATCCATAATTATACTCATCCGATATGGAGGAAAGCACTAAAGCCAACTCACAAGTATAATTACATCACCTACAAACCAGTAATAGAGACCATAGGATTTATACTAAATAAAAATCCTCTCCCACTTAGTTATTTAACAATGAGGGTTTTTCTACTAGTTGATATTATGTCCATGTTGTCTATTATTAATGTAGGCTTGGTTTTTCAAAAAAAACAACCACACAATAATAAACATGCATAATCAGAAAAAGCAAAATGACAAAAATAAGAGAAAATATCCAACTATTATGGTCATCTTTACTGCTCCATCCTCAACTATCCGAATCCAAAATCTGGCGCTGCGCAGATCTATACGGGGTTCGGGGCAGCGCCCCAATTTTTTTGTTTTTTTAGCTTTGGTTGTCGATTCCTTCATCGAAAATCATCCGTCTGCCTCTGGACTGCTTAAAACCAACATCTCGTCCGGCGTCAGAAACAGCCACCACCGCCATCACGATTGATCAAAATAATTAAAATTACATCAATCCTATGCCTCCCGAAGGAGTTCACACATAATCTAGATTGAAAAATTAAAATAATAAGCACGATCAACCCTCGAGATTTTAATTACATCCACAGCAACAACAACATCCACGACATGTCCGTGGTTTAAACAACACAATAAAAAAAATATGCATTGGACCATAATAGTTGGATCTAACATGCCTGCAAAACCGAGTTAGAACAGATCTATATCTACCGACTATTATATAGCGCAGGTTTTATTGGACAACATGGACGTATCAATCAATACGTAGATCCAAAGTGGCTCTGATACCAATTGATGGAACTGGGGATTCCCAGGACCCTTTCTTTGGTGTGCATATTGATCGATAGAAAGTTAAACAGATCTAATACGTGTTCTAACCCTTTATAGGCAGAAACTAGGGTTCACGAATTATACCTGCGACGGAAAGAAGACAAGTAATTCCTGGCAATCTCGAGCGGACGACCCCAAGATCTTCTGAACGTATTCCTTCCTCGAGTTGGACGTCGTGTGGGCGACGATCTCCCAACCTTTTCTTCTCCTTGGCAGCCCTCTCTTTCTCTCCTTACGTGAATCACGAATTTAGAGAAAGTTTCTAATTTTTTTGATCGGTAATGTGCCGGCCAGAGAATAGAGGATATATATATATGCTACGGCAGGGACCATGAGGAGAAATTAGGTTTAGGCCTCCTAACGGATCTGGATATCCCGTGGTCAGCCCGAACACACAATCCAGGCCCATTAACAATAGCTCGGTCCACTAATGAGCTATTGTTGCACTACCTCCCTAATCCCAAATTATGTTTGTGGGCTCCTTTTATTATATGCTCGTTTGGCTCCCCATGTTAAGATATCGAATGTCCGTCGATCAAATTAAGTTACTGAAAACTATATTGATTCGACATCTTTTATCCTTAAGTAGTACCGCTCAACTTTATTTATCATGTCGGATATAATCTACCTGCAGGGTTTATATGACAATCCTTATGATCTCCTTAAGGGGACATCATCAACCCGATGTATCGGGACATGGATTCCATTTATAATCAACAGCCCATCAAACATACAATGTTATTACCCAATTCGTAGAGGTTGTTGATCCATAATGAATCTCACTTTTTTATGAGTCAAAGTAATGCACACTGCATATACATGTCCGTTATTATATCCGGATTAAGAGCACAAGCATCCATAATAACAGAGGTGTTTGTTCTCTTATGTTGTCAGTACAAAGAGAACAACCTCAAGTGGTCCTGTTCAATACACACAAAGTGTACTAGTGTAAACCTATAGTCAAGATAGACTAATACCAGATTACACTACAACTTTTCTAATAGATTGTCCAAGTCCATCTAGGTTGTGAACTATTTATATAGTCCATAGAAAACTGATAATATGACCTTCTGTGTAACACCACACACCATATTATCCACAATATAGAATATCAGACATTTGCATTAACACTTGCAACAAATACAATATGCAAATATTTGCCCATATGATTCTCATTCAAAATTTAAGGAAATAAGGTTACTACAAAAGTGATGCTATATAACCCTAACAGTATGCACAATCTTTTTTAGAGGAAAAACTCTGTTGTAGAACTAAAATCACTTGTTTCTTAAAATCGTTCATGACTCTAACTTTTGTTTTTTTGCCTTTCTGCAACATCTATAGTGACACCAAAAGCTGAGGTTACCGTCATAGAGGAAGTACTGTCTCCTTCTATCAAAAAGGAACCAGTAACCATTAAGGAGAAAATAAGTCCTAAAATTGAAGTCACTGTCAAGGAAGAGATAATTCTAAAATTCGAAGTGGCTATCAAGGGAGAGCCAGCACCAGAAGATAGTGGTATAGGAAGCTCTAGTCAGCCAGCTCCTGAAGACCCTGATTAGCTGGACCTTTCATATGCACGATGGTTGAGGGGATGGTACTTACCCTATCATGTTCATCCTCGAGCAAATGAATAAAAACATCTCATCTTCAACGTTTCTTGTTTTGATGTAGCTTTCATATATTTTAAGGTGTAGTTTGCTTCCAATGTAGTCCTTTACTCCTTTTTATGGAGAAATAAATAAAAAACATTTCTGTTTGCTCATTTGTTATAATTTTGTATATTTACCATCTTTTGTGTATTTGAGTTCTGTAATAAGTCATTGATACAGATAGTAGGAGGTAATGTGGACATGACAGAATATAACTTAAAATATTATCATTTCTGAGACGACATCATCGGAAGTAATGTGGACGTGACGAGTTGTTAATGTAGATAGCAGAATTCAGAGGTAATATAGACGTGAATTTGTATATCTATTGATTATTCTTAGGCCAACTGGCACTCAAGGATAGGATATCTCTTGAAGCAGCTAGGTTTCAAAAGGTGATATTTATGATAATGTAGCAGATGTTGTAGATCAGCGAGAATGTATCATAAGTTCTAGATAGACTCTGCTGGAGATTTCAAAGATTTTGAAGTATGTATAATATTTGTCAGAAAATACAGTACACACTTTCAAACATGGTACTTCTTCAAGAATTTGCCGTTGATAGGCATCATAGCGATTCGGCCATCCATCCCGGACAGTTGATAAGCTCTGTTGGAGAAAACTTTGCTTATAATGTAGGGACCTTCCTATTTTGGTTCGAACTTGCCCTTACTTATGTGTGTTATAGTCATAGGACGTCTGACGGTAAGGACTAGCTCGCCTTTTTGGAATGCTCGTACTTTGACTTTACGGTTGAAGACTTTTGAGTTACGGGCTTGATATAGCTCGATGTGTTGTTGAGCTAGTAGCCGCTTCTCGTCAAGTGCTTCAAGCTACTAAAGTCGAAGATAATCATTATTTTCTGTTGAGAGCTCGTTGGCAATGGCAATCCTTAGAGAAGGGATTTGAATCTCCAATGGCCGGACAACTTCGCATCCATACACCAAAGAGAAAGGTGTACAACTAGTTGGGGTGCATATAGTAGTACGGTAGGCCCATAGACATTCTCTAAGATTTTCACTCCAGTTACGTTTATAGTTGGAAACAAACTTCTTGAGAAGCTTGATATTGATTATTTTGTTGAACGCTTCAACTAAACCATTAGTGGCAGGATTGTTGTTTGCCATTGATTATAAAAGAACAGAACAATTATATAGGAGGACTGGACTTTTACTTCACAACACAAACTCGCTCGTACAAAGAAAGCCTAGGGACGAAAACCTAGGTACAGCAATCTAAGTACGATTGTTTAGTTTTGATTCTGGGGGGTGACGGTAGAGGCTCGGAAAAGCGACGACCGCTCTGCCTTACTACTTAGACGATCAGACGTAGCCTTGGCTCTGATGAAGAAATGCTCTCAGGATGGGAAGACTCTTCTTTGCGTGCCTTTTTGTCTCTTTGTGTGTCCAGCCGGGTGGAGAGGATCTCTTTTGCAAGGGAATGGCACCTTGCTATATTTTTTTTGTTTCTCTGGATCCGATCCTTCTGCAAGGGAATGGCACCTTGCTATTTATAAGAGTGGGGGTGTGATTATTAGGGTTTGCAATGATTCCCCCTTGAAAAGTCAGCGGCCAATCACTTGGGCCATTAATCTTGATTGCATTACATCTGAGCAATTGATTCTTGATTGCGCCAGATTTGTATGGGCAATTAATGTTGATTGCAATGAATCTTCATAATTTGTCATGACAAGCTCAGATCTGCCGCTACGTGTCTAATTTTTTTAATAACAACAAATCAGATTTGATTTGAGTAATAATGGTGATTGCACTAAATCTGGTTGTCAGGATTTACGAGCAGCCATAACTCCGAAGGGATAAGACAGCCACGTGTCTCAACTTGTCATGAGGATCGCCACGTGTCTCAACTATCGTGAGGACCGCCATGTGTCTCTCTGTCGTGTGCGGTCTCTAAGTGAACCGCATATGGCCAGCCGTATGAAGGTAACAGCCGCATGAGGGTGGAAGCCTTGTGAAGGAGGCAGCCGCATGAAGTGGGCAACCGCATGAAGGATGCAGCCGTATGAAGTGGGCAACCGCATGAAGGATGCAGCAGCATGAAGTGGGCAACCGCATGAAGGACGCAGTCGTATGAAGTGGGCAGCCGCATGAAGGACGTGGCCGCATGAAGTGGGAAGCTGCATGATGGACGCAGCCACATGAAGGACACAGTCGCATGAACCGGGCAGCCGCATAGGGATGGCAGCCGCATAGGGATGGCAGTCGCATGAAGCGGGCATCTGTATGAAGCGGGCAGCCGCATGAAGCGGGCAACCGCATAGGGGTGCTTGAGACTTGACGGATCCTGCCAGAAAGATTTTCTTCTTTTCCCAAGTAGCACACCATCATCATTCCAGCTTTTATGTCAGAGCTGTCATTCATTGCGTCAGAGCTGTCATTCATTGTGTCAGAGCTGCCGTCAGAGCAATTAATTGGGATGCTGGCCGGCTGTAGAAGTGGGCAGCGTATGGCCACGTGTCTTTGCCCGAACCGCATGGAGCTGTTGGGGAGTCTCGAGACGCATAAAGTTTTGAAGGATTCCTGAGCCGTATGAGGCACCCTATGTTCGGAGTAACATGGACTTTTCTTGTCCTTTTCCATGCTTCTACAAGACCCCCTTCAAAGTTTTCAATTTGAAAAATTGAAATACTTTGAATAAGAAGCATGGCTATATATAAGATCTTCTGGCCGCATAAGGTATTCTAGCCCCATATACTTCTTAGCCGCATGAGATGTTCTGGCCGCATGGCCTTGCTAGCCGCATGGGCCGTTTCTGGCCGCATGAGATGTTCTGGCCGCATGGCCTTGCTAGCCGCATGGGCCATTTCTGGCCGCATGGCCTGTCTGGCCGCATATGCTCTCTGCCATGTCTTCTTGCCACGTATGTATCTCATTTATTGCCCTTGATTTGCTTTAGATTTAAAGCCGCCTTTTGGGGCAGGATCCCAAGGGTTGGTTTGGATTTGCCTCGGATTTTCCTCGATGACTGAAGAGTCGATTTTACAACACGCAGATCGAAGCGCCCCCCCTCTTTCTGCCTATAAATAAGGGCATCTTTTGGGTAGAGAGGCTTCTTTACTTTCTTCTGCCTTCAACTCTTCTTGTCCTAGATTTTTGCCTTCATCTTCCTTCTCCGATCATCATCGACAATGGCCCCCAAGTCTTCCAAGGCTGCGACTGCGGCGAAGGGTAAGGGAGTGGCTTCTTCATCAGCCACGGTGCCTGAAGTCCACCCCGACGTTCACCCCCCATTGCTGGTAAGGGTTTGGGTGGATCACATATTTTGAAACCATACCAAAGACGGCTCTGTTGTATGCTTTATACACAAGCCTTTAATGCGTTCCTCGTTTTCGTCGAACTGTTCAATTTACAGGGGCCACATGTACGTCCCATGTTCGAGCTGTATGGGGGTATACTCCAAGTTTGATCCGCATGGGAGTTGTCTAGTGGCCGTATAGACGCTTCACGAACTGAACCGCATAATGACCCTTCGAACAGAGCCCATAAATCCCTCAGAGTCGAGCTGCATGAAGCCCCCTCAAACAGGACCGCATGAGTTCATCTGGATTGGGCCGCATAAGGCTCTGACCATCTAAATTTGTTTTTTTTATTTTTGATTCTTGCAGCATCCCTGCCGAAGGCTGAGATCATTGTGAAGGAAAAGCTGCTGCCTCCTCTCAAACAAGAGTCATCGTTTGTTAAGGAGGAGGTAATACCCACAACAGAGGAACATAAAGGAGAGATGGCGCCCATTGCTGTAAAGGAGGAGCCCCAGTCTAACGACGGTAGTACTGGGAGTTCTGACCTTCCTACTCCGGACGAGGATTTTGCTCAAGTAGATCCTTCATATGCAAAATGGTTGAGGGATTGGTATATGCTCCCCCGCAACTAGGATTCGTGGGCTCTTCATAAATGTCCGTCTTTTGTCTTGATATTTCTGTCTATCTTTAGCTGCAGTTTGTGTTTTGCTTCTTTTGGACATCAATGTAATCTTTTTCTTTTTTTTTTGTCGGAATGAATTGATAGAGAATTTTTCTGGCTTGCTCATGAGATGTAGTCATGTGAATATAACCGATTTTGAATGACCGGAATACACTCGCTCTATTCTTTGCTTTGTAGTAGTTGTCTCAATGAGAGACTTTTTGTGGACCTATTATCCTTGGCGCACCCTGATTCTGGATACGAATAATAAGTTGGGAGGGAACCAATATACTTACTCAGAGGTAATGAGGACATGGTAAATATGAGCGTTTCTTCGATAGAGCCCTCCCACTCAGAGGTAATGAGGACATGGCAGGAGTGGGCTCCATGAAGGGAATATAGAACAACTCAGAGGTAACGAGGACATGGAGGTTCTATATGAGGGGCGGTTTGTTTTTTTGGTGGAAGGGAAATAACTCAGAGGTAACATCGACGTGGTTGTTTCGGAAAATCTGTGGATCTGTTACCCTTTTTGTGTACTGAAAGTGCGGGTATTGGATCATAAGGGGAAGCTTCTTTTGGGAAGAAAGTTTAGAGGTATAATCATACATGACTTACTACCTAAAAGGTACGATATAGTTTCATCTGTAGTGACCAGAGAGTAAGTTCGGCAGTACCTGCGGGTACATAACTCGACAATCTGGGAGATTTGGAGTCGACATGTGAGTTCAGTGGTACGAGAGGGTACATGACTCGTCATTCTGGAAGATTTGTAGTCGGGATGTGAGTTCAGCGGTACCAGCGGGTACGTAACTTATTACTTTGGCAGATTTGTAGATGGGATGTAAATTCAGCGGTACCAAAGGGTACGTAACTCATTGCTTTAGCAAATTTGTAGTCGGGAGGTGAGTTCAGCGGTACCAGCGGGTACGTAACTTATTGCTTTGGAAGATGTCGTTTCAGACGTAATACTTCTTTAGGAACTTGCTGTTGATGGGCAACATGAGCAAGTCTCCATTTTGTTTTACGAGACGGTAAGCTCCATTGGAGAATACAGCATCGATGATGAACGGGCCTTCCCACTTTGGCTGGAACTTGTCGGCGGTTTTGTGAGTCATAACCATCGGCCTCCGAACTGCCAGAACGAGGTAGCCCACTTGGAATGTTCTGATTTTAACCTTCTTGTTGAAGGCTCCAGAGATGCGTGCCTGGTACAGCTCGATTCGTTGTTGAGCTAATAGGCGCTTCTCATCCAAGTTCTCCAACTCTTGCAGTCGGCGATGGTGATTATCATCTGTTGTCAATCTGTATGTGAGTGCAACGCGAAGTGAGGGGATTTGAGTCTCCAGTGGGAGAATTGCCTCGCTTTTGTATACCAGAGAGAATGGTGTGTTCCCGGTGGCAGTCCGTACGGTAGTGCGGTATGCCTACAAGCATTCGCCGAGCTTTTCATTCCAGTCGCGTTTGTTTGATGACACGAACTTTTTGAGAAGCTTGATGATTGTTTTGTTGAATGATTCAGCCAGACCATTAGCCGTTGGGTTGTATGGTGTTGAAGCAATATTCTAGATTCGGTGTTTGTCGCAAAAATGATAGAAGGTGTGGCTTGCGAACTGCTGACCATTATCATGGATGATCCTTCGGGGCTGTCCAAAGCGATAAATGATGTAATGCTTGAAGAAGCTGATCACATTTGACATCTTTACTTCTGTAAGCGAAACAGCCTCCGTCTATTTGGAAAAGTAATCTGTGATTGCGAGTATGAAACGATGTCCTCTGGACGAAGGTGGAGTGATCGGACCAATGATGTCCATTCCCCATGCTTCGAAGGGCCAGGATGCCACCGTCGGATGTAGAAACTCGGATGGCTGGTAGATGAAATCTGCGTGGACTTGACAGGCTTTGCATTTTTGTGCTTAGTCTATTGCGTCTGCAACCATTGTGGGCTAGTAGTAACCCATTCGACGAAGGCGATCTTGTAGTTGATCGGGCCAGGCTGATGAGCCCCACAGATGCTATCATGAGCTTCACACACGGCTTCTTTGGCTTTTATATTCGACAGACATCGAAGCAGTAATCTATCGTATGATCGCCGATATAGCATTTTCGTCTCTATATCGTAGAAGAATCTGAGAGAACGTCTTTTGATAGAAGTGGCTTCCTTCGGATTCTCTGGCAGGATATCGTAGACTACGAAATCGATGATGGTTGCATCCAGTCTGGTGCTTCGTCGACTGTCCGCGTGGAGTAACTCTCAACACATTGAACATTATTCCTGGGACAGACCAATTCATGGCCTATGATGTCAACCAGATGATGAGCATGATTCGGAACAGCTAAGGAAGCGACAAGGCCTGCTAGGGCATCGGCTTCAATGTTCTGGAGCCTGGGAACTTGCTCTATGAAGAACCCTCCCAAGGACGAGATGATGTCAATTGCTATTTGGTGATAGGGGATCATGTCTTCATGGCGAACCTCGTATGAACCCCGAATCTGATTGACGATTAACTGTGAATCGCCATATGCTTCAAGGTGCTCTACCCCCAGTTCTTTTACAAGTCGGAGGCCAATGACCAAAGCATTGTACTCAACCACATTATTTGAACAGGGCTCTGTGAGGGAATAAGCTCGATTGATCACCATCCCGGTGGGAGAAATCAGTACTATTCCGACTCCAGCAACGATGTTGCCCTTGGGCCCAGTTCTAGAAGCGCCGTCGAAGAACATTCGCCATATGGTACCATGGGAGGCCATATTTAAATTAGCGATCTCGTCAGGAATCTCTTCGTCTATTTTGGTTGACTCCAAACCTGGATGTGCTGCTAAAAAGTCTGCCAGAGCTTGACCTTTGACAGCCTTTTGCGGGATGAAGATCATGTGGTAGGGGGACAGTAATATCGCCCAGGTAGCGAGATGAGAGCTGAGTACACCTGGTTTAGTCATGAGGACCCTGAGGGGGTTGACTCTTGATATGACGTAGATGGTTTGTCCTGTGACGTAGTGTCGCATCTTCTGAATGGCGAAAACCAGAGCAAGGCACTCTTTCTCTACGGCAGTGTATCGATGCTCCGGCCCCATCATCATTCGATGAGGTAATATATAGCTTGCTCATGGCCTGCATGGTTGTTTTGTGCTAGCAGAGCACCGAGAGAATGTTCCATTGCTCGTACATAGAGCAAGAATGGTCTTCCAGCAATCGGGGCTACCAGGACCGGAGGGTTCGTCAGGTATTCCTTGATGCTGTAGAAGGCACGCTGGCATTCTTCATCCTATACGAATGAAACGCCCTTCTTCATGAGGTGGGTGAAAGGCTGGCATCGTCCGGAGAGGTTGGAGATAAACCTCCTGATGTATGCTAGCCTCCCTTGAAGGCCTCAGAGTTCACGAAGATTTCTCGGAGGACCCATCTCCATGATTGCCTTCGTCTTCTCAGGGTCTACGTGGATACCCTGGGAGGTAATGATGAAATCCAAGAACTTCCCGCTGGATACGCCCAAGAAGGATTTTGTGGGATTTATCTTCAAATTGTGCGCTCGTATTAGGTCGAACGTTGTCCTCAGATCATGTAGATGATCTTCTTTAGAGCGGCTCTTGACGGCGATGTCGTCGATGTAGCATTCCATTGTCTTACGCAAGTGGTCTCTAAAGATGATGCTCATAGCTCTTTGATAGGTGGCGCCAGCGTTCTTTAATCCGAAAGGCATGATTGTGTAACAGTATGTGCCGATCGATGTTCGGAATGATGTGTGCTTCTCGTCGTCGGGAGACATCTTGATTTGGTTGTATCTCGAGAAACCATCCATGAATGACATGCGCTCGAAGCCACAGGTGTTGTCAATCATAATGTCCGTGATAGGGAGAGGGAACTCATCTTTAGGACACGCCTCGTTCAGATTACAAAAGTCGATGCAGATTTAAATCTTTCCACTTTTCTGGAAGACTGGTACTATGTTGGCGACCCAGTCAGGATGCTGTTCCTCACGATGAAGCCGCTGACTATCAGTTTGTTTACCTCGGCTTCAATGGCATTTATGACGTCAGAACGGAACCGACGTTGCTGTTGCTTGACCGATTTTGCGTCCGGACGGATGTTGAGCTTATGAAGTGCAATCTCGGGGTTCAGTCCTAGCATATCTTCGTTGCTCCAGGCGAACACATCGATGTATTTTCTGACGAATTGCAGAAGTGATTCTCGCTCTTCGTCTATCAGATTCTTGCTGACGAAGATAGGCTTTGGAGAGGACTCATCACCGAGATCGACTTGTACAACCTCATCCTCGGTGGAAGGCTCTCTTTGTTCGAACCGCTTCTCCTACTGTGCATCTAGTTGTTGTGCCTATGGCTCTAGCTCAAGAAGTTCGGGAATGTCTTCATCTTCTTCGTAGGCATCGGCAAATGCCATATTGACGGACCAGACTTGCCTGAGCATATCCCCGATGCTGACATCTGAATCGGAAGTGGGTGATCCGGTTGAGTGTGAATGCCAGTCGCATTCCTCGTCTGAGCTTTCAGGCGTTGTTGCCGGTGTAACATAACCCAGCCCACATCTGGTTTTGTTGTAGTAGTTTCGTGGTTTCCCAACCGGAACCGACGATTATAAGGGTAATCGCCGTCCAGTGCCGTAGTTCAAGCCTGGTGTAGCTTCCAGATCATACCCTTGTTTTTGCATAAGGTACTTGGATCGGGAACTATACAGATAAAGGGGCAATCTCCCGGTGTCGGGTTCTAGATCAACTTCTTCTATCCTGAAGGGTTGTAGATTATTCTTTCGGCCGAAGATGATTGGATGATCCTCTTTCTCGATTATGCGGTAAGTGTCTTCCACTGGAGTTAGTTGGTTCGCGGTATAGACATTTGTTACCTGTGTGTGCAGGTGAGTGCCTATGCCGTGTTCCATAGCGTACATTGTACAAAGCTTATTAAGCTCGAGATAATTCAAAGATAACCCTTTATTGATGAAGTAAGGTATCTTTTCTAGTGGGATTACATCATCTGTGGATGGCACATCAGTATAAGCAGCCACATACTTGGCCAGCTCTGACTCTTCTTCAGCCACCCCCTGTGTAAATGCAGACTGAGAGGATGACTTGGGCAGCTTGATTATCAGGGGCTCCATGGGTGGAGCAGAACGTGGGGTCGTTGGCGTACTAGCCATCCCCAATTTGGTGCTCGGTACTGGGCGAGGAGTTTTTGGCTGGCTAGCAGTCCCTGGTTTAGCGCTCGGCTGTCGATTCATTCTGGGAAGACGGATCGTCATTGGCTTGACAGAGGGATTGAGCTCCCCTATTTGTTGCAGGTTAGCTTTAGGCAGCCTGATTGTTAGTGGCTCTGTCATGGGTCTTGGTGCTTGGCGAGACCTTGGTAGTCGGATTACCATCTGTTCCTCCTGTACAGAGAGGCTAATTGCGTCCTTACGCAGAGTGGCTGTAAGGGGAGCAGTTATGCCAGGCTTGCGGGCTTTGAGGTGGATCGTCAGAGGTTCTTCTGATCTAAATGCTGCCTCAGTTTGAGCTTGAGTATTTCCTTCGGCGAGATGCTTCTTTGACTTCTCATACAAGCATGAGTCTGAGTAGTAGGATTCGACCCCTTTGAAGGGATCGATGCCGGTAAATTCTGTTCTCACGAAGCCGTGCTTATCGACATACTTGAAGCACTGGTGCAGTGTGGAGGGCACGATCATGTAATCGTGTATCCAAGGATGCCCCGGGTGAATATTGTAGGAAGTGTCCGCATCTATGACATAACAGGTCACTTCTGACTGAAGGTCGCCGATTTGTCACTTCAGGCGAATCTTCCCGATCGGGTAGCTCCTGCCCGAATTGAAACCGCTAATGGCAGTGCTTGTCGGCGTCAGGCAATGCATTGAGATGCGTAGATGGCGTAGTAAGCTTTTCGGGATGATGCTTATGGAAGAATCGGGATCAATATGCATCCGATCTACCTTGATATCGCCAATGTACCCAGTATAGTACAGAGGGCGATCGTGCAGGTTGGTCTTGATGAGCATATCTTACAGAGTGAAGACAATGTTCGGCATTGACCCTGTGCAAGTGCTATCCTAAAGATCTGCAGGAGAGCTTTTTTTAGTGAGATTGGACTGAGCTAGATATACGTCGGCATTCTGGATTGCCTCGCTTAGTGCGATGCGAACATCCTTGGAGAGTCTCAGGAGTTCGTATAGCGATAGTTTGGCCGGTGTGTTGGCCAATTGCGCCAAGATGTCAAAGTTGTACGACCTCTCCAACCCATGAGACGTCTCCCTTCGGAGTAGTTTGTCGAAGCGAGTCTCCTTCGGCCTAGGCTTCTCGGTCGTCGAAGGCTGCGAAGGTCCGGGAGCATCAGCGGTTGTCGGCTGATGGTCCTCAGCTGAATTACCCAGTGGAGGTTGGGTTTGTGCGTCGGAGCGGGTAACAACAGCAGTAGCTTCTTCGACCTCTGTCGAGATCGTGTGGTATGATTTTTCTTTCCCATTCTTCTTCTTGCTGGTGGAGGGAGGTACGGACTGAGTCACCTCAGGTACCATGTCCGGATGGACCTACATGATCTCCCCTCGTGATGTGGTAAGGGGCACTAGACCAGCAGCTTGGTCTCGGGGAGGTGGAAGGTTAGCGACCTCCATCCTTGCTCGGGGGACAGGTACTACTCCGTCTTGAGTCTTTATCGGAGGAAAGTTGCCGAATTGTACTGACACCATGTTGGCTGCTACGGTCATCTCTTCGAAATCAATGGCCAGGGCTTTAGAATCGATAAGATGCTGGATGTATCACTTCAGCTGGTAGCAATCATGTGTGGCATGGTGGACATAGCGATGATAGTGGCAGTATTTAGGGTTCTCCAAGTCTGCAGGACGAGGCTCACGCCTGGGAGGAGGGAGCTGAATTCGTCCTCCTTGGATGAGCATGTCTAAGATGGGTTTAATACGGCCATCCTCAAAGGAGTAGGTCATCTGAGGCCACTGCTTTTCTGCTGGCTTTGATTCGGGCTTTGGGGCTGTGTCGGCCACCATAGCCTGCTTGCCCTTGTTGTCTCGGTTGCTGGAGGAGTTACCGCCGTTGTTGTTGTTGACGTTAGGGCGTTTGCCCTTGTCTTCCCCTTCCGAGATATACAATCCCAGTTGGCGGGCTTTCTTCACTTTGTCTTCTGCGCTAGTGGCACTGATGATGAATGTCTTCCAATCCTTGAATTGACTTTCGCCCATCCAGAGGCTGATTGTGGGAAGCAGTCTTTTTTGGCAAATTTCAATCAAGGAGGAATCAGGGTTACCGGAAGGCAATTTTATCGCAGTTTGGCGAAACCGCTTGATATAGTTTCTTGTCAGCTCCTTTTCTTCCTGAACAACGTCCATGAGGGTGGATATTGTCACGTCTTGTCCTACTTCGTAGAACCTCTCCAGGAACATACATTTGAAGCCGGTGAAGAAGTGAATACAATTATCCGACAAGTTGCGGTACCAGTCGAAGGCGACCCCCTCCAATGCTCCGATGAGCAGCCGCGTAAGGATGGCGTCGTCATGAGGCAGGTGATCGGTTGTGACTTCGAAGTAGGTGATGTACCTGCTTGCAGATGTCTTCCCTTCATATGGATTGATGTGGAATGGTTTATATTTTGGTGGGAAGGGAACATCTCTCCACGCAGCGGGATACGGTTATCGTATCCTGAGGTCTTGGCAGTTTTTTCGGGCATGGAACATGGCCCGGAGCTCCTGGACCTCTCTTTTTGCCTCCCTGGCCTCGTCTGCAGCGGTAGGAGCCGATATTTCAGGAGGATTATCGCCCGGGTTTGGTGCAGCTGAGTTCGAGTCCGCATTGACCGCGGGACCCAAGCTTGTTTGGCCAGGCGTTCTTTCTTGCAGAGTTGGAAGGGCCGCTTTGATCTCGTCCACAGACTTGACCAAAGCATGCAGTATGGCCTCCAGAGTGTCAATGCATTGGCGATTACTGGGGCCCTCTTGGTTGCTGTCCGTCATGAACACCGTCCTCACATGAGGAGAGATGAAAGGAACGGTAGAGGACGCGCCCTCTGAGTCATACCCTTGTACAGAAAAATCGTCCGGGTATGTGGGAATGTTCTCCTCTGGTTCGGACTCAGAAAGAGTGGTATCCCCAGCTTCAGAGCTTGCCTCGTCTTGGGAGTTGGGGACGTCCTCGGGGACGTCGGGGTCTGTTGCATCTGTTGGGAGAACCGTTTCCCCTGGATTGTCTTCTTGGAATACCGGATTGTTGTGGATGTTTGGAGGAGTGCTACCCCCGGCTCCAGTATCTCCCAGAGATGTGGATAAATCTCCAAGTGTGGCAGATTTCGTCTTTGAGCGAGTACCTTGGTAAACTCCTTCTGTAACGGTGGTAGACAACCGTTTAGAAGAAAGTTTTTTGGTCACGCCGGTAGAAATTTTCGGGCTAGAGACATTTGTTTTCTTACCTCTGCCGCTGCCAGGAATCTTCAGAAGAAAATTGCAAGAGGCGACGAGAAGCGCCCCGTCTTCTGAGCTTGGGTGTTGCAACCTTTGGAAGACGGACCGCCGGTCTTTTTGTACTGCTGCCTTGTTGCAGCAGCAGTTGACAATGACTTGGGTGCATTGATGTCCTTGACAGGACTCTTTGCACATCAAATCTTCGTCTCTTTCCTTGCGCTTGTGAAGAATCACGTTGCGCAAGTCACCTGCTTTGTGGGCTGGAGAGTCCTGAGCACATGTGTGTTGGCCTCCTGGGTGCTCCCTGATGTGGGGGTAGCGCGAGTACTTGCCCCTGATCCTTGTTGGGAGATTCTTGATAACTATCCCGTTCGTTGGCCGCCAGGGACTGGACACGGGTAGTTCTGTACAACTTTCCATCAGGGGCCCGAGTAATAGTCAGCGGAATGCCCTGGTAGTCAGAAGTTGGGACAGTCGACTGAGCTCGTCGAGCCTGCGCTGCTCGAGACTTCTTCCTTCTAGCACCTAAGAGTGCTTAGTAGGAAGAGTCCAAGCCGGTCACAACAGAGTCTGGCATATGCTTCAGAGAGCCTCCATGGTCAGGACTGTATGAGAGGCGGTCAAAGACTGACCGTGAGCCGCATGGAGTATATGATATGCGGCTAGGATCGGTGGCCGTGCAGGCTGTCTGCATGCGGCTGGTATGTGTAGCCGTGCAGGCTGTTTGCATGCGGCTATCCTTTGTGGCTGTATGAACTTTCTGTATGCGGCTAGAAGTCATGGCCGTGCAGGCTGTCTGCATGCGGCTGGAAGTTCTGGCCGCATGAGTTTTCTCCATGCGGTTGACAGTTACGGCCGTATGAGCTTTTCCCATGTTGTTGGCGCCCTTATGCGGCTTGGATTGCACAGAGTTCCTCTTTGCCCCTGCAAGTCCAACATCATAGTGTTTTCTTCTGCCGGACTTGGGGACAGCAGAGTCCTCTATGGTCTGAAGTGGGGTCGCATGCGAGACTTCTATAATTGCATGTATACCCTCAAAGTATGTTTCTTTCTGCATAAGAACCCTATTCATTAGCATTTGAGGTACCAATACATGAAAGAAAGGGGATAATACTGCAATTATAACCTACCGTGTCATTAATTTGATAAGGTCAAGAATAGAAGCAACTGACATGAAGAATTTGTCCAAATATTTTGGAACCATGCTTGTACCATCATGAAGTTTGGGTGGTTGACTGGTTCCTCATGATCTCCATCTCCCTCCGAATGTTCTCTAGTAAATAGATATCCACATTCACAACTTGAACAACTGTTAACCCAACTAACAGTATACAAAAAAACGATGCCCTCTCCTAAAGGAAAAACATATTGTTAAAATTCAAAAAGTTATAGCCATTATCCCAGGAAGAAGAGGCAGTAGGTAAAGGTACAAGTTCTCTTCTTCTTCTCTAGAGTCATTTGCCACATTTATCATCAATACTCCATCAGCTTCGAATGAACTTACATTGCGTAGCCATGTGCTAATCCAATTATCGGATCTCTAGAAAGTCTAATCTCGTATTATAGTTTAAATTAACAAAGTAACAGAGAATCTTTAGCAGACTTGTGTTCTATATCAATTATTGGTATGGACAACCAAGCAAATATTTGATATAATAGCCAATAAAGCCAATATACAATATATCCAAAACATAAGTATTGGTCCTTGACCAATATATTGCCTGTGTCCTGTGTCACAAAACACACCAAAAGCATACTTTCCGTGGACATGCATCATTCCATGGCCATCATTTACATCAAAAAATTGCAATTAAGTGTTAAACTACAGTAGAATTCTTGTGATCTATACACTATATTTGTTATACATAATAATAGTCATTTATGATTAAGATATATCCCAAAAGACACTTTTTCGTTGGTCTTAGGCATTTTCTACATTTTTATACATAATATTAGAACAAATAAAATAAAATCAAGCACAATACATAGCTGCTACTAGATTAAAGATTTTTTTAAGACTAGCTAATTATATCTCACAAAATATCACAAGAAAGAAAGAAAAAAACCAACAATGAACAACAATTTCTTGATCGGGAGAGAAGAAAGTACCTTAGGGTGGACCGACAGTATCCTGACCGCTTCGACGATGCCTTCGAACCCTACTCAAAGAGAAATCAAACCCTAATCAAACCAAAATCAAACCCTGATCAAAATGAGATTATGAGAGAGAAGGAGAAGACATACCTTCAACTCTACACCGCGATGGAGAGGATAGCAAGATGTCTTTGGCGGGGTTGCCACAGAAAATCAAAAGGGGGACGGGGGGTTCCAAGAGAGAAAGGAGGTTTCTCTATAGAGAGAGAAACTCTAGAGAGGGAGGGATTTCTCTGAGTGGGGGGAGGGGAGGTTTTTTTTCAGCAAATTGGAGATGGAGGAACTATGAAAAATGTGCGGCAAAATTTTGGGATTTAATTTTCAACTATGCCATTTGCCAACAAATTTCGCCAATTGTTGAACAATTTTGGCCAAAAAAATAGGTTTTTTCGAGTGCTTTCTATGGTTCGGAATTAATATGGATTTTTATGGATATTTTCGATGGAATGATTTATTTTGTCGTTACTGCTACTTTTTTGAGAACCCTCGTAAAAATTTGTCGTAAATGAGAGTTTTTTGGTATGGTCAAATCTGGTTACAATTTAATATTAATATCAAAATAGTATCAAAATTATAATATTTTTTTATTTTTCTTTTTTCATTTACTTAAAGTTTTTGTTACAAGAAATAAATTTCTTCTTTGTGACTAATACTTTTGTGTGACAAACAATTATTTGGTAACTAAAAAAAACTTTTAAGTGACAAGAATAAAATTTTAATTTTGTGGCTAATACTTTTATGTGACAATAATATTTTATTGTAACTATAAAAAACCTTTAAGTGACAAGTATTTTCACTTATCATACATAAGTTGTCTTTGACATAAGTCAAAATTTTAAATTTTATTTCAGTGACACCATTAAGTGATGACCAATAAAAACATGGTCACTAAATAATTTAATTGTGTGACGAAAAAAACTGTTGTCACAGAATCAAATTATGAGTGACAACAAAAATTATTTGTCACCAAAATATCCCTTTCAGTGACAAGTTTGACACTTGTCACAAATTACTTGTCACGAAAATCCATATTTCTTGTAGTGATTTCAACATGTCTCAAGAATGCTACAACCGAATCCTGGAGTTAATTAAAGATATATTGTCGGAGGGTGCCAAGTTACCTAAAGACTTCTACCGATCCAAGAGAATGGTGAGATCGCTCTGGATGGGGTATGAAAAAATTGATGCATGTCGCAACGGATGCATGTTGTACTATAAGGACGACAAGGATGAAGACGCTTGCAGATTTTGTGGTGCCGATCGCTTCAAGGCAACTAGTACAAAAAGGACTTCTGGTGCACGCAAGCCAAAAGATTCGATGCACTATTTGCCTTTGACGCCGCGGTTACCGAGGTTGTTTATGGCAAATGAGACAGCTGATAATATGAGTTGGCACAAGCGGGAACAAATAGATGGAGTACTGGATCAACCATCCGACGGGGAAGCATGGAAGCACTTTGATCGAGTGTATCCCAATTTTGCTTCGGAGCCGCGTAATGTCAGATTGGGGCTTTCCTCCGACGGTTTTATCCTATTTGGACTTTCGGGCTCACAATATTCTTGTTGGCCTGTGATTGTTACTCCGTATAACTTGTCGCCTTGGATTTGTATGAAGACTCCTTATATGTTCCTAACTGTTATTATTCCAGGTCCGAAGAACCCGAAGAGGAACATCGATGTGTACTTACAGCCCTTGATAGATGAGCTGAATCAGTTGTGGGAAGTAGGTGCAACCACATATGATGTTTCTAGAAAGCAGAACTTTCATATGAGGGCCGCACTAATATGGACCATCAATGATTTCTCGGCCTATGGAATGTTATCGGGTTAGAGCACCCATGGTCATCTCGCATGTTCGTATTGCATGGATCGCATTAAGGCTTTCTGTTTGAAACACGGAGGAAAATCGTAATTCTTTGATTGTCATCGACAGTTCCTGCCAAAGGATTATCCGTACCGGAGGAACATGAATGCTTTTCGTGCTGGTGTGGTAGAGAAGTCCAGTCCACCGACATGGTAGTCCGGGGACACAATATGGGAGAAAGTTAAAGAATTGTCAAGTGCTATTGAAAAGCCTACAGCGGGGTACAAGTGTGATGGATTTGGCCATACTCATAACTGGAAGAAGAGGAGTATATTCTGGGACCTGCCATATTGGAGTGACCATCTGCTCAGACATAACCTGGATGTCATGCATATCGAGAAGAATGTCTTTAACAATATAATAAATACTGTGATGGACGTAAAGGGGAAGACGAAAGACAATCCCAAGGCCAGGTTGGACTTAGAAAAAATATACAGACATCCAGAGTTGCATTTGATAAAGGAAGGCAGTGGAAAGTATAAGCAGCGCAAGGCCATTTTTTCAATGGACAAGGAGGACAAAGGTTGACTTTGTAGGTGGATCAAGGGCCTAAAATTTCCAGATGGGTACGTATCAAATTTAAAAAGATGTGATGACCCGAAGGAGAACAAACTACAGGGTATGAAGTGCTACAACTCTCACGTTTTTATGGAGAGGTTAATCCCGATTGCATTTTGGGAATTCTTATCCCAGGTCGTTTGGGATCCACTGACAGAGCTTAGCATATTCATCAGAGATCTTTGTTCTACTAAGTTGCTCGTTGATCGGCTTGAAAAGCAGGAGAAGGACATTGCAGTAACATTGTGCAAGCTTGAGAGGGTGTTCCCTCCTGGATTCTTCAACTCTATGGAGCCTTTGCCAATTCATCTTTCCTATGAGGAACGTGTTGGTGGGCCCTTCGGTTATCGGTGGATGTACCCGTTCGAGCGCCATCTAAACCACCAGAAGAGGAAGGTGAAAAATAAGGCACGGGTCGAGGGTTCTATTTGTGAAGCCTATGTCCTTGAGGAGATTACAAACTTTTGTTCAATGTATTTCAAGCCTCATATTGCTACAAATAGAACAAGAGCTCCGAGGAACGACGATGGAGATGTAGAATATAATGATGCATTATTGAAAGTCTTCAATGCTCTTGGAACGCCTTCTGGAAAACTAAAAAGAGATATTTGAATGATGAGGAACTAAGGGCTGCCAGTTATATATATTACTCAACTACGAGAAGGATGAAGTGGAAAAGCTAGAGTGGTAAGTGAAAATCTTCAACGTTCAAGTCATCTATTTGTTTATTACATTATTATGATTTAACGAGTGTATCACGATATTATTGGTTTTCAGCAAATTTAATGATGAGGTAAGGTCAAGTAGACCATACATTACGGATGAAGAAGTAGAAGAAGAAATGAGACTTCATTTCCCGTCTTGGTTGAATGCATATGTAAGAAGCTCGTTAGATTCTTCCTCCATTTGTATTTGCACAAGAAATAACTTAACATTGAACTTAATTTTGTATCTTCTCGTGTTTATGTCGATCGTCCGGACGTCACCCTTGAGAATGAATCTATTAGAACTCTTGCCAAGGGACTAATTTATGCCATCAAAATATGGCCAAGTTATTGCGTGAATGGGTTTAAGTTCAAGTCAACAAATGCTCTTATCAGAGATAGCTTCCTAGATCTTGATTCCACAAAAAACAGTTGCTTGTGTATCAAATCTACAAACTACAAAGATGTCACTCCAGGCAATAATTTTTATGGCATCTTACGAGAGATTGTGGAATTAACGTACAACTATGGCACAGAGCCTGCCATGATCGTGTTGTTCAATGTTGATTGGTTCGATCCGATACAAGATCAAGGATAGAAAATTGACAAGCATGGTCTTGTGCTTATTAACTACTGTCGTCGATACCAAGGATATGAACCATTTATCCTAGCAAGTCAAGCTCAACTCGTATATTTTACAACATATCCTAGGCGGGAAACAACGAGGTACGACTGGTGGGCAGTATACAAGACTAAAGCCAGAAATACCTACGATGTTGACGAAGTGGCTTATCAGGAGGACGAGCTGCCTCTTGTACCAAATACAGTTGATGTCGACTCAGCAGAAGTTCTCCATTTCATGTCTACTTGTGTAGATAAGGTACAAGTATCCTAAGGGGAAGACGAAGGAGATGCTAGTTAAGATAAGGAGGAAGAGGATGAGGATGAGAAGGAGGAGGCAAACGAAGAAGATTAATTTTTAGAGGATGATTGAGAAACTGTGATTTTAATATATTCATATTTCGGTAATCTTAAATTATGAACTGTGATTATTTTGTAGGAACGAAATCGTAAAGCAGAATACTCTAGAGGGGGGTGAATAGAGTAGGCAGCGGAATATTGCTAATTAAAAACTTATTAGCAGTTAGATCACAGATATAATAATAATCACAAAAAGTAAATGACAGAATTTAAAAGTGATCAGAAAGCAAACGTAAACACCGAGATTTATATTGGTTTCCTTCAGGTGAGGACTAGTCCAGTCGGAAGAAATCTAGTTTCCAGTTGAATCCACTATTGGAAAAATCCCGCAGGTTTTCATACGAAGTCCTTGCAACTTCTACAGACGCGAGCTTTGATACGAAGAACTCGTCCAACTTCAATTGTGAAGAGTTGAATCTTCTATCAAGCCTCTGATTACAATCACTCTGAAACTTCTAGACCGCACCGTACTGGCAAATCGACTAGAGGATTGTAACTGGCTTGGGATTTGAAAATGAAAGCTTTTAAGAACTCTTTGGAAGACTGTAAGCTTAAGAAGAGAGAAGATTGAAAGTGAATTGGTGTTCTGAAATGATCGAAATGCTTCTCTATTTATAGCTTTTCCAAAGACAGAATTCTGACAGAATTCGGATAAAACTCTTTGTAACAACCCGTAACTGAAGGATGACCATGTTCAAAAACCCAACGTTCACTAACGTTCCAAATGGTCGAACTCTGGTCGAACTCGGGCCGAGTTCTCCTGAGGTTCTGCCAGTTCATTTTTCGAGAAAAATAAATTTTAGCTTTTTGAATAATCCTTTAAAAGCTTTTTGTAAAAAGAATATTTTTCAAAAACATGGGTCATTTGTAAAAGAATAGGATGGTTTTGAAAAACGTTTTCGGATAGCCTATTTGCTAGTACGACTCGGTGTACAATGTATTCCTAGACTCAATAAAATGAAAATTATATTGCTTAGCAGGAAGTACATTCTGAATGGCAAACGGCTTCAGTCTTGAACATTGTTGATAACCATTGTTGAGCAGTGTCCAAAACTGTGAGACTCGTCTCACAGTATCGGTATTTATATACGGATACGTATTTTGTATTGTATTTCGTATTTTCTCGATTTTCGGAACGCTTTAAAATTTTCCCAAATTATAGATTTTCTCCTTGGCCGGTATACCGATGGTGTACCGGAGTATACCGACGGCATGCCGCCTGGACAGATTTTTCACATTTTAGATATTTTCGATTTCAGATATTTTCGTGAATAGTGTTTCCGATATTTTCATGAATAGTGTTTTAGATATTTTGATGAATAGTGTATAGATATTTTCGTGAATAGTGTAGATGCATTCTTTTATCCAATGGACAATTGGTTTTTTTTCAATGGCTAGGATTGATCTAGATTTTGACTTGGATCACGATCCAGCGGTCACGATTAATTTGCCCCTTCTATATATATCCGATAAGTTTCTCTCTCCTCTTTTTTTTTCTTTTCTTCTCCATTTTCCTCTTTCCTCTTCCTCAAGCTTAGGAAGGCTTGGCCTTGAGGCCTAGAGTGTGGTTTCGGAACCCCTCTTGGTGGTGGAGTAGAAGATTAGGCTCGGTTGCTAAAACCTAGGCAAGTACATCTTGCTCAAAAGTGACATGACCATGATAAAATTTTGTTTTCTATAGAAATTAAAGTTTTATTGTTCTATAATATGCTCCTCTAAATTGTTAACAAGTTTAATGTATATCACTTTTGGTTTTGATCGATAATATGGCATAGATCTGAGTTTCTAGATATGATTTTTGAGTATTTTGAGATTTTGATCTATCAAATGTTTTAATTTGTGAAAACTAATACTTCCATGTTGTAGGAAATTCAATTCTATTCAATTTTGACTTTTGAAAGTCCGAACTTCGATTTAAAATGAAGTTTTTATGGCCGAAACGAGTTTTACCAAAAATCCGGATTTTGTTGCTGTTTGGAAAAATGGTATACCGCCGGTATACCGCAGTATACCGCTGGTATGCCGTTTTTGGCACCAGAAACTTACTGTTTTTAGTCCGGTATACCGCCGGTATGCCGCAGTATACCGCCGGTATGCCGTTTTGTGCTGTTTTAGGCTGTTTTTGTCCATTTTTGTCCGTTTTTGATAATTTCTCGATTGTAATGAACTCTTAACATGATTAGATGACCTTGGTTAGTTAAAGATTGATTGTACACTCTATATACATGGTACATGCTTATGTTCACGTATTGTTCTATATCCAGATTATAGATAGTGGCCTGTCATGGTGCACTCCAGATTACTATATATGCCTAGCTCGATTCAGTGGCTCGTAGTAGCGCACTCATGACTTAATTTTCTTATATGCTTAGCTCGATTTAGTGGCTCGTAGTAGCGCACTCATGACTTGATTTTCTTATTGATTTCTAGACCCGAGATATGAGTACATGTTCTTTCTTGACACCGTGGATATAGCTTGTTGAATGTTTAATCTATTGCATCTTGGCACTGGACAATCGAGTGTGAGTATTGTTCCGTGTATCACGTGATGTTAGTACGGGAATGTTCGTAAGTGATAACTTACGATTTACTCGTACATAGCACACGTCATCTTAGGAAATTCTTGAGTTTCCACGACTTGAGAATTTGACATGAATATGATAAGGTAAATGACTAGTAAATTCAAGTAGATCATTGTAGGAGGAAATTTGCACTACCAACCCCGAGCTCCAAGGGCCCCATGAGGCATGGCTCAACCCTGTTAGGCAAGGGCTCCATGACCTACCAAGTTTGCGTGTATTGATATACGATCGAGTCACATGTCGTGCCGGGTTGCGGCACAGTCAGTTATATGTTTTCTTTTACAAGTATATGATATGGTTGTTCATGTTACAAGTCTAGACACGTTTCATCTGCCAGCAGTCTTGTTGGGCAATAGATGTACTACTCGTACCCCTGGACATCCGGGTATCTGCAGTCAGGTAGTTGCAAAAATCCTCAACTTGCATACTAGTAATTAGGATTGTGATAACCCTAGCTAGTTAATGATAGCAAGCCGTAGACAATGATTGGCCGTGCACTTTTGATTGTGTGTTACCTTATATGCTCTTGTGTCGGTGAGTGGCCAGAGGCTAAGTTCTGCTAGGGAAAAGATCTTTAACCCCGGTCCTTGTTTGGTTTAAGGGTTGTAGCTCCGATTCCTAGTAGTTCCTAAACCCCTTGTTGCTCATCGGATTATTCTGTTCCATAGCTATATTATTCAGTATTTCCAGTCATTTATATTTTTGAGATATGTGCATTGGTACCGCACTAGTCTCGATCCGTATTTATTTACTTCTGTCATTATGATATTGTGTTGTTGTTGGATTTTATCGTGCAACTCGAGCTTCCTTGTGGTACTTGCTATTTGGGGCCTGACCCCACTGGTTTTGTTTGGCCAAATTTACCGCTGGAGCCCGAGGATTCTCCCTACCTTTCTCTGGATGACCCGCCGCCTGCTTAGATCTGCGGTTGTTCCTCCTCGCGAGTGGGTTCCCTTTTTGTACCGCTCGTGTTTCATTTCATTTTGGTGGTGTTAGCTAGGGCATGTGTTAGCCCTATTATTTTGAGACTTTCTCAGACTTCGGTCAACATGATGTATTATATTAGATCTAGACTGATATAGTGATCATGTATATTGGTACCTTGCTAGTGTAGCATTTTGTATTCACTAGCTTCATGATCATGTATGATATAGTATTTTGGGACGCCTCTTTACTTTCATATTTGATATACTCTTGATACTTGTTGTCGTTGGATTGAGATAGGATTTATTCGACCATAGGAGTCGTCAGTGGCATGCTAGAGTCTTCCCACATGTCTTCTAGACAGCTTTGACCGTATCTCAGGGTACTGGCGTACTCTGATATACGTAGCTGGCTTTGTCTCGCCCCCGATCTCCAGTATTCTGGTTTTGGGGCGTGACAAAAACGTCTTAGGTAAACATCTGAGTTGACTTGTATTTATATCGAGACAGAGTTTGATCAATTATTAAAATCAGGTTTGACCATGACCAATGGGCCAACAATCTCCTCCATTTTAATAATTGACAAACCTTGCCGATATAACATCTAAGTTTGGAATCAATTCAAAATAGTAACCAAAAAGAAATTGTTCATAACCTGTATTTACTTGAACGAAAAAATATTAGATCCTTATTTCTCCCCCGTTGTCACTTAGCAAAATAATTGCAAAAGAAAAAGCTCCCCCGTAATCAATGCATAAGTAACAAACAGTGAAGAAACACACAAAAAAAATAATCATGACAGATGGTAGAAACAATAAGAGAAATAGATAGACTATAGAAAAACAACACATGCATGTATTTGTCTCAGGCAGTTTTAAAGAATGAAGCAACAAAAGATAGATAGTGCTACTATAAGCTGAAACAAATAAAGTGCTGAAAAATAGACTAAGATGCCAAAACTGAGGCATAATAAAAAACAATCATGTCCATGAATAATCACATAATAGAAAAAGTACTGATAATAACTAAAAAGAGTACTGATAAAATCTTGGAATGTTGGAGCATTTCCAAGTAAACATAAGACAAAAAGTAACAGTCTCAAAAATCTAACATCTCAAAACTCATCATCATCATCAGCTGCAGCTCCATAATTTCCAGAAGGACCAGCTCTAGAAGTACCAGCGCCAGAAGTGCGAGGAGTGGCGCCAGTGGTACGATACCAATCATATACGTTCCCTGGCTGGAACAGAGAGTGTACCGCCTCGTCGTCAATGCGGTAGCCAAAAACAGAAGGGTCTCGAGGCAGAGAGCTAGCAGAATGTCCCGTCTGTGCAAACCTCAGATCGGCGAAGGAGTTGGCAATCGCCTGGAACCGAGTCACATCACGAAACTCGTGTTCCCTAGAGGTCTCAACATAAAAAGACTAAATATCTGATAAGTGCTGATAGATACCCTCAAAAGTCATAGGGTAAGAATGAGGAGGAACAGGTGCTGTGGGATCAGTGGAAGTAGGAGCAAGAGGAGTAGGTGCAGTGGGTGGAGGAACAGATACAATGCTGCGACGAGATAGTTTGAGAAACTTGGGCTCGGGATCGATAGCACAAGTAGATAAATCAATATCAAATCTCTGAAAAATGCGAGGAATGAGCATCGCATAAGATAGGTTGCGGTCTCTCCCGCGACATCTACCCATCATCTGAATGATAGTCTTAGGGACAGAAAAAGAAATCCCCTTAAGAATATGATAAAGAGCAGAAAGCTCAAGTGCAGTGACATCATCTTTAGAAGTGGATTGTAGAAGTAAGGTGGAATAGATGATGCGATGTAATTCGTAGTTAAACAAGTTCAAGTTATTGGCCTTGAACTTTCCAGGAAGAATGCGTACGGGCGCACAAAGTTCATTCTTAAAACTAACGAGTGTCGTGCCATCGGGGAAATCAAAATCAGTGATGTCATCTAGCGGGGCCCCTTCGTTTGGAATACCAAGGATTTTCGCTAACGTGTCATCAGTGAATTCGATATCAATTCCTCCATCACGTGTCCTCGCTGTAAAAGTGTCTAACACAAAATTATAATATAATAATCTAATGGCATTAGTGGCAATGGGGAATTGCAAGGTGAAAAAATATTGTAACCCTAATGCCTCAAAATAAGGACGGTGATCCGGAAAGACAGTCCACTTAATCGGTGATCCAGTACAAATAGTACGCATGTTAAAATCAGCGTACCACAACAACGCTTGATCGAAAGTTTTAAAATAAAACTCATCTGACGCACCATCGTCCGATTGGACAGGAGAAAAGAGGCAATCCGTATGTGGATCTGAAGATGATGCCTCTTCACTGGCATTGGTCTTCTTCCTCTTGAAGGGATTGAACTTAGGCATTCTTTCCCAAAAATTTCTACAAATCCTAAGTATTGAAAAGTGGTGGAAAGAAGGGATTATACCTTCCAAGAATCGGATATGTTGTAGAGGATGACTATCTCCGTACGAATCCAAAGTTTTGATGAGAAACTCCACAAGGATTGGAAGAACAAAGAGGGAGTAGAACTAGGGTTTCGGAGAGGTAGAGCTGCTGTTATGAGGATATGGGGAAGTATAAAGAAGAAGGAGGCCTCGGGTTGCTGCTGTTATATATAAACACCCAGCCGAACTCTAGCCGAATTCGGATCGAACTCGGGCCAAATTTGCCTAGGGTTGCCTGGCTATATATAAAAGAATTCAAATGAGACCACATTCTTTTTATTAATTCGTTTCAAATGCTTAATTCAAAGTTTAGTAATTTTAAATCTCAAAATAATATAATTAATATTATTTTACAAATTAATATTCTTTACTCAGCATCTGTCTCAGATTAGATGTAGGAGTACTGTCCCAGCTAACGGAGGTTCACCGGGGAACTCTTAAATACCGCTTCGCTTCGACCGTTGTCGTGGTGACAGACAGACTCTTTTTAGCTTGTCTCGAAAACAGTTTATGAGTATCGAATAAATAATTGATAAAACAAAATTAATTAATATTATTGATATCTAAATTTCCTAATTCTCGACGTAAATAATTGAAACGATCTTCCGCTAAAGGTTTTGTGAATATGTCAGCTAATTGATTCTGTGTGTCTATATATACAAGGTCTATATCTCCATTTTGTTGATGATCTCTAAGAAAATGATGTCGAATCTCGATATATTTAGTACGAGAATGACATACTGGATTCTTAGTCAAATTAATAGAACTAGTATTATCACAAAAAATGGGTATATGTGTAAAATGCAATCCATAGTCTTCTAAGGTTTATTTCATCTACAAAATTTGTGCACAACAACGTCCTGCGGGGATATACTCAGCCTCTGTGGTTGACAATGCAACAGAATTTTGCTTTTTACTAAACCAAGAGACTAGAGCTTTTCCTAGGAAATAACATGTGCCGCTGGTGCTTTTTTTTATCTACTTTGCATCCGACAAAATTAGCATCGAAATATCCGGTTAGGTCAAACGACGTGGTTTTAGGATACCATAAGCCGACAGAAGAAGTGCCTTTAAGGTATCGAAAGATACGCTTAACTGCGCACAGATGTGATTCCTTAGGATTGGCTTGAAAACGAGCACATAAGTAAACACTAAACATAATGTCTGGTCGACTGGCAGTTAAATAAAGTAAGCTACCGATCATACCTCGATACTTACGTATGTCGACAGGTTTGCCTTGTTCATCAATATCAAGCTTGGTTGAAGTCGCCATTGGAGTGCTAAGTGGCTTTACTGCTTCCATGCCAAATTTCTTTAGTAGATCTTTTGTGTACTTAGCTTGATTTATGAACGTCCCGTTGTTGGTTTGTTTGATTTGCAGTCCGAAAAAGAACTTCAGCTCTCCCATCATGCTCATCTCAAACTCATTCTGCATACACTTTGAGAATTTTTGACAAAGAGATTCATCAGTAGATCCAAAGATAATATCATCTACATAGACTTGAATCAAAAAAATATTATTATTCAAAGACTTTATAAACAAAGTAGTGTCAACCTTTCCCTTTGAAAAACTTTTATCAAGTAGAAAAGAGCTTAGACGATCGTACCAAGCACGAGGGGTTTGTTTCAAACCGTATAAAGCTTTCTTCAACTTGAAAACATATTCAGGAAATTTGAAATCAGTAAAACCGGGTGGTTGAGCTACATAAACCTCTTCTTTTATAAAACCATTTAAAAATGCGCTTTTGACATCCATTTGAAATAATTTAAAATTATGAAAACATGTAAATGCACATAACATGCGAATGGATTCTAATCTCGCAACTGAGACATAAGTCTCATCGTAGTCGATACCTTCTTCTTGATTATATCCTTGAGCTACGAGTCGAGCCTTATTACGAGTCACTAAACCATTCTCGTTCACTTTATTTCAGAATACCCATCGGGTGCCAATGACCGGATGATCAATAGGCTTGGGAACAAGTTCCCAAACTTGATTCCGTTCAAATTGGTTTAATTCCTCTTGCATAGCATCTATCCAAAAATTATCACTACATGCTTCATCAATACTTTTGGGTTCAAACTGTGAGACAAAAGCAACACAAGAAGCTATATCTTTATTAGAGGAGCGAGTACTTACACCCTTGGTAATCTCACCAATTACAAAGTCCTTTGGATGATCAGCCGTGAACTTCAATCTTTTTGGCAGACTCCGAAGGTAGCTGGTTCCTGGTTCTTCTCTAGGAGGATCAGCTTGTGCTTTGCTGGGTACATTGAGATCTTCATCATTGTCATCGATTGTCGTTTGATTTAGTTTATCAAAGGTGACATTGATTGACTCTTCGATGATCATGGTTCTTTTGTTGAAGACTCTGTATCCTTTACTTTTGCCCGTATAACCTAAAAATATACCTTCATCGGCCTTTTTGTCAAACTTTCCCAAATTATCTTTTGTATTAAGAATAAAACATTTACAACCAAATATTCTAAAATATGAAACAGATGGAATTCTATCAAACCATAACTCAAATGGAGTCTTCTTCGATTTGGGTCGAATTAGAACTCTATTGAGAACAAAACAAGCTGTATAGACAGCTTCAGCCCAGAAATACTTGGGTAGACTAAACTGGTTTAACATTACTCTGGCCATTTCGGATAGAGTTCTGTTCTTACGTTCCACAACTCTATTTTGTTGTGGAGTCCTAGGGAAGGAGAATTCGTGTACAAAACCGTATGTGTCACAAAATTTCTCAAACTCTGCATTCTCGAATTCGCCTCTATGATCGCTTCTAATATGAGTGATCATGTAACCTTTTTCATTCTATAATTTCTTGCAAAAGGTGACAAATTCCGATAATACATCATTTTTGCGTGTCAGAAAATATACCCACGTGTATCTAGAATAATCATCTACAATTACAAAAGAATATAGCTTACGTCCGAGGCAAGCAACTCTGCTAGGACCAAATAAGTCCATATGTAGTAATTGTAGAGGTCTAGTAGTACATACAGCGTTTACTGACTTGAAAGATGATCGAGTAGCTTTATTCTATTCACATTGACTGCATACCGAATCCTTATTGAATGTAATGTCCGGTAAACCGCGTACTAGCTTCTTCGTGGATAATCTGGAAATAGTATCCATATTTGCATGACCGAGTCTCATATGCCACAGATGACTCTCATCGTTTTTAGCCATTAAACATCTACCTGAAATGTTAGTATCTTCCAACAAATAGAAAACATATATATTGTCTTCTATAATACCTTCAAATATAGTATTACCAGTTGAAATATCAATAATAGTACATTTGTCTTTTACGAAGTTAATACCATAACCGTGATCAGCTAAATGGCTTATGCTGAGCAGATTATGTTTTAACTTAGTAACAAAACAAACATCTTTAATCACTGGATAGGAAGCTTTACCAATATCACCAATACCGATTATATACCCTTTTAAATTATTGCCGAAGGAGACGTATCCTTCTTTATTCCTCTTTGACAGTGTTGCGAATAATAAAGCGTCACCGGTCACGTGCCGTGAGCAACCGATGTCGAGGATCCATTTGCTCCTAGCATGTGAAGGGTGTCCCACCTACAAAACAATTTACAGATGAAACTATTGGTACCCATTTCTTGTAGGGTCCTGACTGGTTAGTTTTCGGTATCCATGTATAAATATTTAGATCTACTATCTTTTTGATTCTACATGCGAAAGATATATGACCAATGAGGCCACAATAATGACATTTAGCATATTGAGTGTTGAAAGCTGAGTGGTGTGCATGGTTGGTAGGATTAGGTTTTCTAGTATAGAAGAAAGCATACCTATTATCCTGTTTGGGCATAACCTTTTTAGGAAAAGGTTTGATAGGGTTAGGTCTGACAGTGTTAGGTTTAGGAATGTTCCGATTTTTTTGGTAAGTGACACGTATTATGGTAGGAAGCAGCAGTCTCAGGCTGTTTTTCTAACCTAATTTCCAATCTTTTGGAAGTGTCATATAACTTAGTGTAGTCAGAAGTGAGTGCTTCTATTCTAACTTGTGCACTTTGAAGACTTTTCTCCTCTGTAGAAAGTTCTTCTTTTAGTTGGTAAATAACCTTGTCTTTTTCTTCGGATGACTTGGTAGTCTCATGTAATAAGAGCTTAATAGAAGAAAGCTCACCAGACTCACTAACATTATCTTTAACCTCAGCTAGTAGGTCAATAAGTCTTCCTATTTCACCTTTGTACTCTTTGAGTACCTTCTTAGAGGTCTGATATTTGCTACACAGTTTCCTGTAATCACTTAACAGTTCACTGAAGGCTTCTCCTAATTGCTCAAAGGTGAAGTCATCATATGTATCAATTATAGGTTCAGAGAGTACCTGATCGGATGCCATAAAGCATACATTTGCAGCGTCTTCTGATTGTTCATCTTCTGAGTCATTGGCTTCACTTTCATGCCATATGCTGGAGTTGGCATACTTCTGAGATGTTGATCTCTTCAGGTTCCGTTTCTCATATCTGTTGCTCTTCTTGCTTGTTGATAAATTTGTAGGACAGTCCTTCTTCATGTGTCCTTTCTTCTTGCAGCCGTAGCAGACATCGTCATCTTGATACCAGATGTTGCTACCATTATTCTCTTTTGTCTTCTTCTCATATCTCAAGAATCTTTTGAATTTTCTTACAAGGACTGCTTGATCTTCAGCATCAGATTCACTGTTGTCTGAATCATCTTCAGCAGATCTTCTGTGCTGAGCTTTGAAAGCGATCGTCTTCTCCTTTGGTGCAGGCTCTTCAAAGTCTTGTAGCTCTAGTTCATGAGTGAGTAGCTTACCCATAAGTACTTCAAGTGTCTTGGGTATGAGGTCGTTTCCTTCAATGAGTGCAGTAGCCTTCGAAATTCAGTTCTTTGTAAGTGCTCGCAGGAGTTTGCAAATCTTTTTATGGTTACTGTAATCTTTGCCTAGGGAGGACAAAGGATTTACAATATCCAGGAATCTTTCGAACATCTGAGTGACTGTTTCGTTGGGCTTCATCTTGAACGCCTCATACTCTTGAGTAAGTCGACTGACCTTTGATTCTTTGACTTGAGTTGTGCCCTCATGTGTGACTTCAAAAAGTTTCCATACTTCATTTGCAGTTGTGCAGATAGATACCCTGTTAAATTCAGTTCGGTCTAAAGCACAAAATAAAGCATTAATAGCACGTGCGTCAAGACTGACCTTTTTTTTCTTCCTCTGTATATTTGTCATGGGGTTTTTCAGTTAAAACTCCATCAACATTTATACGAGGTGGCTTTTTATAGCATCAATAACCACAGACCATAAGTCAAAATCAAGAGATTTTAAAAAGAAACTCATACGTGTTTTCCATTAGGTGTAGTTTGTGCCGTCAAACAGTGGAGGTCTGTTTGTGGCTTGGCCTTCACTTGTGAATTTCACAGTTGCCATGTGTAAAGCTGTGATCTATATAAAATTGAATATAACTGTTGTTTTACCTTTCTTTACCTGTATAACCCGCTCTGAGACCAATTGTAGGAACGAAATCGTAAAGCAGAATACTCTAGAGGGGGGTGAATAGAGTAGGCAGCAGAATATTACTAATTAAAAACTTGTTAGCAGTTAGATCACAGATATAATAATAATAAGAAAAAGTAAATGACAAAATTTAAAAGTGATCAGAAAGCAAACGCAAACACCGAGATTTATACTGGTTTCACTCTGGTGAGGACTAGTCCAGTCGGAAGAACTCTAGCTTCCAGTTGAATCCACTATTGGAAAAATCTCGCAAGTTTTCATACGAAGTCCTTGCAACTTCTACAGACGCGAGCTTTGATACGAAGAACTCGTCCAACTTCAATTGTGAAGAGTTGAATCTTCTATCAAGCCTCTGATTACAATCACTCTGAAACTTCTAGACCGTACCGCACTGGCAAATCGACTAGAGGATTGTAACTGGCTTGGGATTTGAAAATGAAAGCTTTTAAGAACTCTTTAGAAGACTGTAAGCTTAAGAAGAGAGAAGATTGAAAGTGAATTGGTGTTCTGAAATGATCGAAATGCTTCTCTATTTATAGCTTTTCCAAAGACAGAATTCTGACAGAATTCAGGCAGAATTCGGACAGAACTCTTTGTAACAACCCGTAACTGAAGGATGACCAAGTTTAAAAACCCAACGTTTACTAACGTTCCAAATGGCCGAACTCTGTCCGAACTCGGGCCGAGTACTCCTGAGGTTCTGCCAGTTCATTTTTGGAGAAAAATAAATTTTGGCTTTTTGAACAATCCTTCAAATGCTTTTTGTAAAAAGAATATTTTTTAAAAACATGGGTCATTTGTAAAAGAATAGGATGGTTTTGAAAAACGTTTTCGGATAGCCTATTTCCCAGTACGAATCGGTGTATAATGTATTCCTAGACTCAATAAAATAAAAATTACATTGTTTAGCAGGAAGTACATTCTGAATGGCAAACGGTTTCAGTCTTGAACATTGTTGATAACCATTGTTGAGCAGTGTCCAAAACGTCGTAGGTAAACATCTGAGTTGACTTGTATTTATATCGTGACAGAGTTTGATCAATTATTAAAATCAGGTTTGACCATGACCAATGGGCCAACACATTTCTATTAGTATTTAGATTTTTGTAAACTTAAATTATGAACACCAATGTATGCAGATATTTATAAACTGTCATTGTATTTATTTATATTTTTAATCATATGTTACTATCAGCATGGCAGGACGACGCAAAGGCATAGCAGGACGAAGCGAAGATAGGTCAGGACGTGCTGTGTCCTTAGGTAGGCAGAGATCTCCATTACCAGAGGATGGCTCCGGACCATTGTCTGACCCGAGCACTCCATTGTACCATACGGTCGTAGGTCCGGGTGGTAGTACACATGGGACGAGCAGTTCCAGGCTTGCCGATACTCATTACCCTAGCCTTCCTACCGCTGATGGCAACATGAAGGGTGGGGAGTAGGTGGAGGAGATAGACCCTACTTCCGTCCGTGCGGATCCATACCAGAGCGACCCTCCATGCGCATCTCAGGACGAGACGAGGATGGAGATTTGGGCTGACGGTCCTACGAAGTAAGTTAAATGAATATATATATATATATATATATATATATATATGCACACATGCATAATATATATATATATATATATATATATATATATTTTTTTTTTTTTTTTTTTTTTATATATATATATATATATATATATATATATATATATATATATATATTATGCATGTGTGCATATATATATATATATATATATATATATATATATATATATATATATATATATATATATATGCACACATGCATAATATATATATATATATATATATATATATATATATATATATATATATATATATATATATATATATTATGCATGTGTGCATATATATATATATATATATATATATATATATATATATATATATATATATATATATATAAAAAATATATATATATATATATATATATATATACATATTCATGAATATAATTATCGTTGTATACAGATATCATCCCTTGTTGGTACAGAGAGCGTTGGGCTCCTTTCTGAGGTCCAACTATGGGGGTCCGTGGATCAACTACTCGGATGCCTCGGAAGAGAGGAAGGCATTCTGGTTTGCCCCCTTTAAGGTAATTAAAGATAGTTAATTTAGTAGGAATAATATAATTTTAAGCATTTTTTAGAACTTATTATTTTAATTTGTAATTCTTGTAGAGGACCTATTTTTATCCACCACACTGGGCCGAGAAGATTGAGAGGCAGTTTCCTGCCATCGCCGCCAACCTGATCCGTGATGCAATTGACGGTCAGAAAGCTCGTCAGCGCTCTAGAAAGCCGATTGCTGGTTGGATCACGCCTGACCAGTAGACCACGATGAGGGCTCGATTTGAGGAGCCCCGGTATAGAGAGCGGTCGGAGAAGGCGAAGGTGGCTAGGACGAGGGCCAAAAAGTGGTGTGGTGGATCGATTCATATGACGGAGCATTTCTGTCGTCTGGTATGTAATTTATTACAGTAAATAAGATTTTATTGATAGTAGAAAAGAAAAATTTCTATTTTAATAAAGAATATAATATAACAAACACGCAGGTACAGAGGGGTGAGGACGCAAACATGGTGACCATCTTCCTGGCCACCCATCGGAAGGACGGGAAGCTCATCGACGAGCGGGATACTCAGAGCGATGTATGTACTAATTTAGATTTCGTTAATTTTAACATAACTTGAAGAATATACAGATAACTATATAGTTAATAATAATTAAATACTTTAGACGTTTATTAGGCTAATTTAGGTAAGTACTAGTTTATAGAGATGCACAATTTTCTAGGACGAGTTTATTAGGCTACTTGAGCGTGCGAGTGCTAGTGCACCTGCAGAGGGAGGGGTTGGTACATGGCAACCCTCACCGCCTCAGTTGGAGGACGAACTCTGGAAGACCGTCGTTGGTGGTCTTCATAGGGGTACGAACTACGGTACGGGGACCTACGGCGCATTTATTGCGATGCGGGCATCCAGGGCTCCCTCTGCCAGTGCGCATTTACAGCCCTCACAGGCTGAGTCGGCCCGACTCGAGGATACCATTGCCCGCCAGATTACTGAGCTGTACGACGATATGTTGATGAGGATTTCTGAGCAGCCAGGATCTCAGGCACAAGGGGACGCTACGTCGGTCACCGCACGCATTGACGAGCTCGAGCACACCGTGAGGGACGTACAGGGGACACAGGAGTCCATTCACGGCATCGTTACTAGGATAGCGGCTTGCATGCAGCAATGCAGCGCCAGACTGCTAGCACTAAAGGAGATGCGAACGCAACCATCTCCAGCGGTTATACTGCCTCCTTCTCCAACGGTTACACTGCCTCCTTCTACATCGGTTACATTGCCTCATCCTTCATCGTCGTCGGTGGTTCTTACACCGGAGCAGTATGCTTACCTTCTTTCCAGGAGCGGTGATGCTCCTCCTGATCAGCCGTAGTAGACATATTGTTGTGTGATGGCCCGTTATTAGGTCTTTTATGTGTTTCTACATACATTGTTATTGTGTTTCATATTGTTTGACACCGTTGTTGAATTTTTTTTATATATCTGTGTTGAGTGATGTGATTGTGTTTCATATGTGTTCGTGACTCTGTTTCATATTGTTTGATACTTTGTGTTCGTGATGCTCCTCATGATCAGCCGGTGTTGAGTGTTCCATCGAAGGGGTCGGCGAACACAGGAAAATGCTGCTGTAGGTGATGCTGCTAATGATGCTGTAAGTATTGCGGCAAATGTTGTATTTTTTTTAATTTTTTGCCAAATTTAGCGACGCTCAACGACATTTAGCGACGTTCAGCGACGAAAAAAATGTTGCAAAATAAGTATCGGAACGTCGCTAAATATGTGTCATCACGTCGCTGATCGTCGGTAAATGTTCCTACCTTGCTGACTGGCATTTAGCTATAGGCGTCGCCAATACGTCGCTATGTGTCGATAATATAGCGACATGCTGACGTCGCAGAATGTCGCTAACATCGTGATATGCCAGGTCAGCATGTCTGTAATGAGCATCGCAAAAACATCGCTAGATGACTTCGGTAACGGCAGTCACTGTACGTCGCTAGTAGTCGCTAAATCAGCGACACGTCTTCGTCGCTAATTGTCGTCGCAATAGCGACATATTGCGACGTTTTGGTGTTTAGCGACTAGGTAAATTGCGACTACGTTGAAACGTCGGTAATTACGTCGCCAATTTGATTTAGCGACGTATCAAACCGATTTAGCGACGTTCTCCGGCATCACTGATTGGACAGATTTTGGTAGTGACTCCTTCGGGAGTAGATATGCCTGCAACTCTGATTCGCAGGGACGGCTACATCAAAATTGGAGGCAAGACTTTATCCTTGGACGTAATTGTACTCAACATCAAAGAGTACGACATCATCTTGGGAATGGACTGGCTCAGCACCTGTCATGCGACAATCGACTATACGGATAAGAGAATTATGTTTTGTCTACCCGGAGAAGTGGAGTTCTCTTACTCGTGTGGCTCGACGTTCCAAGGACCAAAGGTAATATCGCCAGTTACAGCAAGGCACATGTTGTACTTAGGGTGTAAAGGGTACCTCGCTTCTGTTCAAGACACACAGATGAAAAGTGTAGCCTCGAATCAGACCAAAATCGTGGCAGAGTTCCCCGACGTGTTCCTGGACGAGATACCTAGAATGTCGCCGGATAGAAAAATTGAATTCATAATTGATACATTCCCGAATACTCGCCCGATATCGAAGGTGTCGTACAGGATGGCTCTGGCAGAATTAAAGGAATTAAAGGTACAGCTACAAGAATTATTAGACCATGGATACATTCGCCCAAATGTATCACCATGGGAAGCTCCGGTGCTGTTTATAATGAAGATGGATGGGACGATGCGGATGTACATCGATTAAAGAGAACTAAATAAGGCAACCATCCGTAACAAGTATCCCTTGCCAAGGATAGATTATATGTACAATCAGCTACAAGGGATGACCGTATTTTCTAAGATCGATCTTCGTTCATGATACCACCGGTTGAAGATCAGACTCGACGATGTCCCTAAGTCAGCTTTTCGTACAAGATATGGACACCATGAGTTTTTGGTAATGCCATTTGGTTTGACTAATGCTCCAGCAGCCATTATGGATCTAATGAATAGAGTATTTTGACTGTTCTTAGACAAGTTCATTATTATATTCATCGATGACATCTTCATTTATTCAAAGGATAGGAAGACACATGTCGGACACTTGAGAGAGGTACTTCAGACACTGCGAGACAATCAGCTGTATGCAAAACTGAGCAAATACGAATTTTGGATGAACAGCATGTCGTTCCTATGGCACGTTGTCTCGGAAGAAGGTATTGCCGCTGACCCAAAGGAGATTGAGGCAGTGGTAGACTAGAAACAGCCTACATCAGCAAGTGACATACGGTGTTTCCTTGGTCTAGCCGGGTACTACCATAGGTTTGTGAAAGTCTTTTTAAGAATCGCTTCACCTTTGACTCGACTCACTCAGAAGGGAGTCGTATTTAAGTGGACCAACGACTGTGAGAGTAGTTTTCAGGAACTCATGCAGCGGCTCATCATGACTCCAATTTTAGCACTTCCATAGGGCTCTGAGGGATTTTAGATCTACAGTGACGCATCGAAACTTGGTTTGGGATGTGTTCTCATGCAACGTGGGAAGACGATATCATATGCGTCGAGACAACTGAACCAACATGAGAATAATTACCCAACTCATGACTTAGAACTGGCGGCAATTATGTTAGTGTTGAAATTGTGGCGACACTATCTCTATGGTGTGTCCTACGAGATCTTCACAGATCACAAAATCCTGAAGTACATATTCACACAAAAAGAATTGAATTTGAGGCTGCGGCATTGGGTAGAATTGATCAAGGATTATGACTTGACGATTTTTTATACGCCAGGTAAAGGGAACGTGGTAGCTGATGCCTTGAGTCAAAAATTCATTTCGACACTAGCAGTAGCAAAGGAGGTACTATGAGATCTTGAAGAGATGGGCATCGAATTCAGAATCCGTACATAGAATATACAGTTGGCTCAGTTGCAGCTTGAGCCGAGCCTCCATGGAAGGATTAAGACTGCTCAGAAGGATGATCCGTTTTTGCAGAAGATACGCGAGTTGATTCTAGCAGGAAAGGCGACCGACTTTGTAGTAAAAGATGTCACTATTCATGTCAAAAAAAGATTGTGCGTTCCTAAGGATGAGGAATTGTCACTACAATATTTTAGCTTGAGGGTATTTTGGTTATTTTGAAATTTTGGATTTATTTTGAATTGTTGGAGTGATGATTGTTATTTTTGACCTTGCTAGTTGAGACTATGGAGACTAACCTAGATGTTGACTTTGACTATGGTGACTTGGTTAGCATGGTGGACCCTAGTCTAACTTAAGTCGACCCAAGTTGACTTATTTTGAACCAAGTTTCATAGAGAGATTAAGTCTTTTAGGTGCATGGGTTTTTGACTAAGAGATTGATCCATTTAGCCTTGCACTTGGCCCAAAGCCCATTAATCATCAACCCTAACCCTAATTCTTCCATTCTTGGCCGGCCTAGGGATCCCCCCTTTTATTTAATGTCTCTTATTCCTTTCTTGCCTCTTTTTATACCACATCAATTTTTGGCAAGAGCAAGGCTTGTCCATTCTTCAATCCTTCCTATATTATCCATTCCTATTCCTTTTTAACCCTAGTCTTTTGTAATAGGATCTAAACCATGTCTATTTACTGCTCATGATGAGAAATCACAGCTTTTTGAACAATTTAGAGCTTAGGAATTGCTAGTAAGATCCTTCATTTTTGGGGCTTTTCTTGGATTGACACTCAATAGGTAAACTATTCAAACCACCTTCATTTTCTTGATTTCTTGGCCTGGTTGCATAGAACTAGTGTCGATTTTGTGTCCGTATCAGACAGGTATCAGTTACCTTTTGCAAGTGTTTGATGTTATGCCTCTGTGAACCTTTTCATGTTGTTTTCAAAATGTTTTTGAATAGAAATGTTGATTTATGTTTGTATATTGATTTCATGTCGGTTTGGGAGTGTCACAGTGTCTGTGTCATGTCTGCGAGCAATAGGACACGTCGCACGCAGCGCTCGGCCGTGCCCGGCTACTCGAACATGAGTGTGCGATGTTCGTGTCGAAATAAGATGCGACACTTGGTGTGTTATTAAGCCCCATGACTGACACGAGATTCCTCGAATGTCAGATCGTATCGTGTCTTGTCGAACATGTTCTAGGCACCATACTGAATTTATACTGAACGCACACACACGTGAAACCCATCCCGATACGCGTCTCGTGTCCACACCTGACACGACGTGGATACCTAGTTGTGTGTCGTTTGTGTAGCCCTACATGTGGCCTATACGTGGACGTGACCACGTGGCTCCATGCGTTGTGTGTCGTGTCCACGAGGATTCGAAACCTCTGTACGACATTCTGATACGTGGATGCACGCTGTGCGTTCGAAAGTGTTGGACACGTCGTATCCCACTTTGAGGATACGACACGACCTGTGTAGCATATGTACACCTACATGACACTTTACCAACCATTTAGTTGATGATTTATGTTTGTGGATAGTGTGGGGATTCACATGTGGAGTTTACTTAGAATTTTGATGAGTTTCCAGTGTGTTATGACACACGATAATGTGAACCTGTGATGAAAACTGAATTACACACACACATCTAAACTGTTGACAAAATCAGGGAACATATACACACCCACATCACACTGCTGCACACACTAAAATGTAAACTTTTCGTTACATGTTAGACCCCTTTACTGATAACCTCAGTTCATATACAAAATCGAGTTTGAGTTGTTTTACAAAACCTGAGAATTGAGAGTTGTTTGATGACTGAATGCTGTTTATCAAAACCTGAGTAGTAGTTGACATGAAAAATAAACCAGATATTGTTTAGGAACTGAGTTCAAATGCATAACTGTGAATACTTTAACCTGAGATTATACACACACACATATACACCACTGTTAGACTAAACCTGAAAACTGAATACACACACACACATTGGTACATTGTTGTATTGTTTGAACTTACCTAAACATGACTGAAATATACATGGTATTTCATATGACTGAATTGGCTTGAACTAAACCTGACACTGCATTTAACCGAAACCTCTATAACTGCTTAAATTAAAATCTGAACACTACACTCTACTAAACACACACATGAACCTAACCCAACACTTGACTGAACCCTTTACTTATGCCATTGCAGGATACCCTATGCCATTCCTGAACACTATATATGATCACACACACACCCTTAGCCATATACATTCACACATTCTCTACATTGTATACACATACATACACTAGCCCACATTGACACTATATGCCACTGTCACACAATATATTGTGTTGGACACTTGCTATGTTACCCCCCTATCTATATATATGTATGTAGATAATGTAAATGGTTGTAGCCTATGGTTCTATACCTATATATATATATATATATATATATATATATATATATATATATATATATATATATATATAGTGTATGTAAATAGTGTGATGTTGTATACCAATATATATGTATGCCTTATATATATTATGTGTATATGTGTATATGTATGAAATTGTGCTTGTTTGATAGCTTGTGTAGCTTTGTGATTTGTGTGAATGCTAGGATAGACATGGTTAGGCTTAGTGAGACTTATCTGGGTTAGGACTTGACCTAGTTGACCTAGTTTGACTAGTGTAGTTGACTAGAGTTGACTAAAGGTTGACTTTAGTCTAGATTGACCCAAACATCATGTAGAATGCATTATAATGTTCTATATTACCATTCTGGACATGTTGTGACTTGTGCTATTATAAATATGAGTCAGACACCTCTCCTCAGACAGTATATTCACTTCGGATACTCAGGATATCAGGCGAGTACATTCTCTGACCGTTTCATACTTGCTAGGACTTATATTCTTGCTCTAGATTACTTTACTTGATGTTGTCACGATGGTAACACAGACTAGTACTATATGGATCTTTTCATGCGATGTTATCCCCCTCGGGAGCATCGGATACACTATGTCATGTGCGTTTCACTTTTATCACGTATTTCTGTGCTTTCACCATTCATGTGCACTCTCGTGATTCATGTACTCTCATGTTCATGGAGCCCCCATGTTTACATTCATGTGCACCCATTTATGGGCCCCCATGTGAAATTATGTTAATAACATAACTTGAACGGATCTTTGTGTATTGATTGGGGATGGAGGAGTAGAAATAGTCAGGTGAATATTTCCAAAGTAGTGTAGTCATGTACAAACACTCATGTTTATTATCATGCTGTTTACATGTCTATCTTGTACTTTAAATCACTAGTTCACTGTTAATTCTTAACTTATAGTAGATATTTCCATTACAGTCATCTCTTTATTTCATGTCCTTTCTTTCAGCGATTCATGTATCTTACTCTATTGCATGCTTTATATTCCTGTCATGATATGAACTGCATGAGATGTACTGTGCTCGCTTCTGTCCTGACTAGACTAGTTGAAAATATTACAGAGGACGAGGATGAGGCATGTTGTACCACCTACTACGGGGAAGCATTAGAGGACACCTGTGACTTGGACCTCCAGCAGGATCCATTACCTGCTGACGACATCCCATAGTTTAGTTATCTTATTTCAGTTGTATCTCATCCGGATATTTGTATTTGAGTTTTTGTGATGATGTGGATTTGTGGATTTGTTAGATATTTATCTTAGACACTTTGGATTCTCTCTTTTATCGTATTTCATCTGTGGATTCTGTTGATATTCCTATCTATCTTATCGTACATCTTTCTTAGCTGTGATTAAGATTTGTACTTATATTATTCCTCCATTCGGAGTGTATAACTGTGTAATGTACCATAAACTGTTAGATGCATGTGACCTAGGACAGCGTTCTACCGCCGACACTGTGGCGTAGGCTGGATGTACCCACTTCTCGTACCCTTACACTAGGGTGCGGGTCGTGACACGTTTTTAGTGGTGGCCCATGTAGGTCTAGATTTCAGTGGTATTGGAACTAGAGTATCACTACAGCCTGCAGTAGGATTAGGATATTTTTTGAAGGTACTCAATTATATTAGGAAAAACTCTTAATCAGATTCCTTTTATCTAAATTTTGCTACTTATTGTCTTCCCTTGAATATAAACTGTCCTCCTTGATATTTTGACTCATTCTCAGAAATTGTTTCTTGTTTGAATATGGTCATCGAGACTAGATCTCATCGTCCCGGACCAGGGGACACTGCTGAGAGGTCTGCCACCTCTCGTCCTGTGTAGCCAGCCCCCGATACCGCAGCACCAGTTATGCCAACTGGGGTGGGTGCTTCAGCTACCTTCCGAGTAGCCCCTCCACCAGTGCACAGGCAGAGCCCAGTTATCCCAGAGATGCTTCACCAGCAGCAGCCACCTTCAGGATCCGTCGACGTAGTATAGCTGTTTACCTTCTTCCAGCAGTTTATGGAGGCTCAGCAGCAGCGTCAGATGGCGAAGTTCAGTCGGGGCATCGATCTGGCCCTGACGACAGTTGAGAGCGCTGCAGTTCAGCCTCCGGCAGGTCAGCAGCAGCATCAGCCGATGGAAAAGGGCATATAGGATTTCCAGAAGATGCACCCGCGAGACTTCAGGGGCACAGAGGACATCATGTACGCAGACGAGTGGATCGAGCACATAGAGGAGATCTTCAGGCTAGCGGAGATTCTAGCGAGACTGCAGATTGATGAGCCAGCTAGTATGATGTAGGACTTGGCTCACACGTGGTACCTGACAGATCTGAGGGTTGGTACAATTGGGCAGACTTAGGCAGCTTTCAAGAAGCTGTTCAAGGAAAAGTTTTTCCCCGACGCAGCGCTTGGTGCCCTCGAGATGTAGTTCGAGGATTTGGTGCACGGCAGTCAGACTGTCGAGGAATATGCCGGGGAGTTCTACCGTCTAGGCAGATTTGTTCAGGGGCTTTCTGAGGCGACGAAGGCCCGGAGGTTTAGGAAGGGGCTTGTCAAAGAGGTAAAGTCCTACACTAAGAGTGCCCGTAATGCCACTTTTGAGGAGATCCTGGTGGGTGCCCTATCGGCGGAGGATGACCTTGAGTTGAGGCTCAAGATGGGACGAGACACTCTCGGTGTCAACAGCAGTAGAGGCCAGGCCAAGAGGCCTCACTTTCAGTAGCAGCATCAGCAGAGACAGTTTCAGCCGCAGCAGTTCCAGAAGCCGAGACTTTAGCCAGCTCAGCATCAGCAGCTGAGGCAGCAGCAGCAGGCCCCGAGGCAGCAGCCTACTAGTTCTACCTTCTACAGGAAACAAGGGCATGGGTAGACCGAGTGCAGAAAGAGACTGGGGAAGTGCCTTCTCTGCGGCTCGTCGTAGCATCAGTTGAGGGACTGTTCGCTCTTCGCAGGCAGAGCAACACAGGGAGCAGGAGCCAAGGCTCCAGTGGGACAGCAAAAGGGACCGCTGCCGACTCAGCAGCAACGGTTCGTGTAGCATTAGCAGCAAGCCAGGGAAGTCCATCAGGGGCGAGCTTTCGCCATGGCGGCCAAGGATGCAGAGGCTATTGGGGAGCTGATCGCTGGTTTTGTTCTTCTCGACTCCATTCCAGCTTTCGTCTTATTTGATTCCGGGGCTTCCCACAGTTTTGTGTCTGTATCATTTGCTGTTAGACAGTGCCTTGTATCTAAATCGTTGCCTAGGACTTGCAAGTTCACGACCGGGGGTGGTATTATCCTCGTGAGTGATGTTTGCAGAGGGTAGAGTATTATTTTGGGAGGCCGAGAGTTGGAGAAAAGTCTGCTCGTACTACCACTACCGAACTACGATATTGTATTAGGTACGGATTGGTTGAGCAGGCATCACGCCAGTATAGATTGCCAGGGGGGTAGAGTTCTGTTCAGAGCGCTAGAAGAGCCAGAGTTTGAGTTCACCCGACGGTAGACGGAGCAGAGCAGCAGACTTTTCTGCAGTGTTTCAGTCGAGGAGCAAACGGTTCCACATCCTTTTATTGTAGAGTTTATAGATGTATTTCCGGAGGACTTGCCGGGACTACCACCGGAGAGAGACATTGAGATCTTGATAGACTTGGTTCCCGGCATGAAACCGATTTCCTAGTATATCTAACGAGTGAACAACAGCGAGTTGGTAGAATTGAAGAAGCAGGTGGATGAGCTGCAGTACAAGGGCTTCATCCGATCGAGTTCTTCACCTTGGGGTGCACCGATACTTTTTGTACCTAAGATGGCTGGGTCGGTACGGATGTGTATCGACTACAGGACACTCAACAGCCTCATGATCAAGAACAGATACCCACTTGTCACGACCCGCACCCGTTTTTTTTTAAACGGATACGAGACGTGTCCAAACCAGCCTACGCCGCAGTGTCGGTGGTAGAACGTTGTCACGGCCATGACGATCAAAATCACAAACAATGCTCATTCACAAGAATTAATTTAATTTACAATGATCACAAGTTTTACATTTGCAGAAAAATATAAACTTGTACAAATAAATGAATGACTACAACTCAACTATCTAGCTAGTATCTAGGCTTTTGTCTGCAAGTATTCCCGTCACTCCCCAAGCTAAGTGAATCTACGGCTAACCTGAAAATGTTGGTTTCCAGTCAGGAATGGAACGAGCACAATCCACTGAATGCAATTTCAATAAAGAAAATGACTATAAAACAAAGGTTAGACATCAATCATGAGTTTCGAAAATAAACAGTAAAGCCGTAAGAAAAGACAGAAAATCAATAGTAAATAAATAGACTCATATACTTTTCCCACTGTTAGAAGTACCTTTGATATGTGATCGGTCTCGGGACAATTATGCGACACGGTCTACACGATCTAAAGTTACACGGTCTACAGTTACACGGTCTACAGTTACACGGTCTACAGTTACACGGTCTAAAGTTACACGATCTAAAGTTACACGGTCTACAGAAAATATTACAGTAAAGAAATACTGTCTACAGAATAATAATCACGATCTACACAGTTTAAATGCAGTAATAATCATGGTCTACACTGTCTACTTTGTAATAAATAAATCACTGTCTACACTATCTACAAGAAATAAATAAATCACTGTCTACACTGTCTACAAGAAATAAATGCAACACGGTCTACACGGTCTATGGTCAGATCACACATCCTTGGTACTTCTCATTTCTGACTCAACAATTTATAATAGAAAATAATCACATAATCAATGACTAATCAATAAAATATAGTAAAGATCAATATCGAAATGCAGACAATAAACGGTACTCGCCTGTGGTCCTTTGCTGGTGAAACCGACAATCTGAACTACTCAATGTGCCACTATAGTCAAAACCCGTACAACAGTCCCCGGATGCTGAAATAGACAATACCAATGATCTCAGAATAGTCCTTTTTGTCCTGTGCAAACTTTTAATATGGGTAATTTACTTATTAGACCCTTTAAAATATATAATTACAATCCTTTCCTAAAACAAAAATCCTATTTGTAAATTTTTCTGAGTGAACAACAGCGAGTTGGTAGAATTGAAGAAGCAGGTGGATGAGCTGCAGTACAAGGGCTTCATCCGATCGAGTTCTTCACCTTGGGGTGCACCGATACTTTTTGTACCTAAGATGGCTGGGTCGGTACGGATGTGTATCGACTACAGGACACTCAACAGCCTCATGATCAAGAACAGATACCCACTGCCGCGGATTGATGATCTCTTTGATCAATTGAGCGGAGCTCAGGTTTTTTCGAAGATTGACTTGAGATCAGGCTATCATCAGGTAAAGGTGAGGAAGGAGGATATCCCGAAGACCGCATTCAGGACACGGTATGGTCAGTTTGAGTTCTTGGTTATGCCGTTTGGGCTGACCAACGCCCCGACGATGTTCATGAACTTGATGAACAAGGTGTTCCACCAGTACTTAGACAAGTTCATGGTAGTGTTCATTGATGATATCCTAGTGTACTCGAAGACTGAGGAGGAGGATGAGGAGCACTTGAGAGTGGTTATGGAGACTCTCAGGATGGAGGAGCTTTATGGCAAGCTCTCGAAGTGTGAGTTCTTTTTGGACAGAGTTGACTTCTTGGGTCATGTGGTGACTGGAGATGGGATCTCAGTTATCCCGAAGAAGATAACGGCAGTTGAGGCTTGGTCGACACCGAGTTCAGTAGCAGAGATCGGGAGCTTCTTGGGATTGGCAGGCTATTTCAGGAGGTTTGTGTAGGATTTGTCCTGAATTACAGAGCGATTGACTAGGCTGACTCGGAAGGATGCAGAGTTTGTCTGGTCAGAGGAGTGTCAGGTCGCTTTTGATGAGTTGAAGAAGCGGCTGACGACAGCTCCGATTCTGTCATTGCCATCAGGATCAGGAGGGTTCACTATATACAGTGACGCCTCAGGGAAGGGTTTGGGTTGTGTCTTGCAGCAGCATGGAAAGGTGATTGCCTATGCTTCCAGGCAGTTACGTCCCCATGAGAAGAACTACTCTACCCACGACTTGGAGTTGGCAGCAGTTATATTTGCTTTGATGTTGTGGAAACACTACTTATACGGAGAGTGGGTGGAGATCTTTACAGATCATAAGAACTTGAAGTATGTGTTTACACAGAAGGAGCTCAACATGAGGCAGCACAAATGGCTGGAGTTGATGAAGGACTTCGACATATTTTTGCAGTATCACCCAGGGAAGGCCAACGTGGTTGTCGATACCTTGAGTAGGTATCCGACAGCCATGTGTTTGACTATGGATCGTCACATGCTAGCAAATTTGGAGAGCCTGGGATTGAGGTGATTGTGCCAGGAGTTCAGATACAGATGTGGGGCATTCAGATTCAGTCGGACTTGATGGAGAGGATCAAGTTGACACAGTTCGAGGATGTTGCTCTGTGGTGTATCCGAGAGAAGGTTCGAACATGGCTGGTGGATGATGAGTTTACTCTTATAGAGGATGGCACTTTGAGGTACGGTTCCAGGCTGTGTGTGCCCAGTAGAGAGCTCAGGGAGCAGGTCATGCAGGAGGCCCACCGATCTTAGTACTCTATACATCCAGGTGCCAACAAGATGTATAGGGATCTGAGGAAGCACGTCTGGTGGTATGGGATGAAGCGGGAGGTAGCTCGCTTCGTAACCAGATGTTTGGTCTGTCAGTAGGTCAAGCCAGAGAGGCAAACGCCAGGAGGTTTGTTATTGCCATTGTCCATTCCAGAGTGGAAGTGGGAGCACATCACGATGGATTTTATTTTTGGATTATCGCTTACACCATAAGAGAAAGACGCGATTTGGGTCATCGTAGATAGGTTGACCAAATCAGCCAACTTTTTACCATTTAAAATGGGTACGTCTACTGAGAGGCTAGCAGAGAGGTATTTGCGACAGATTGTCAGGATTCATGGAGTTCCGATGAGCATTGTCTCGGATCGGGATTGTCATTTTACTTTCCATTTCTGACGGAGTCTGTAGACTAGTTTGGGCACTCAGCTTAAGTTTAGTACTGTATACTACCTTCAAATAGACGAACTGTCAGAGAGGACTATTCAGACACTCGAGGACATGTTGCGGATGTACGTCTTGGATTTTGAAGTATCCTGGGAGGATCACCTGCACTTGGTGGAGTTTGCTTACAATAACAGTTTTTAGGCCAGCATTGAGATGTCACCCATCGAGGCACTGTACGGGCGCAGATGCCGTACACCCTTGTCTTGGGATGATGTCAGGGAGCGAGCTTTATTGGGACCTTAGATGGTTATTGACGCATACGAGAAGGTGAAGCTCATCAGAGACAGACTTCGCGTGGTGCAGGACAGACATCGGCAATGGGCCGATAGCCACCGGAGGCCTTTGGAGTTTGATGTACAGCTTAGAGATAGGATTAGAAGTAGGTTGTTTGTTTATGTTTTGTTTGATCATGTTTGATTATTTTTTAACTTGAGACCTTGTTTATGTTTAGGTCGGAGATCTGGTTTTTCTGAGGATATCTTCGAATCGTGGTACCATATATTTTGGTGGAGGTGGGAAGCTTAGCCCGTGCTTCATCGGACCTTTCGTGATCAGCGGGAGAATCAGTGACGTGGCATACAGGCTAGACTTTCCACCTGACAACGTATTCTACGTATCAAAGTTGAGACGGTATGTGGCTGATCTTAGCCATATACTCGACCATTCGGAGATTGAGGTGGGGCCTACTCTAAGTTATACAGAGCAGCCAGTGGAGATTCATAGAGAGACTATGGAGAATAACCTAGATGTTGACTTTGACTATGGTGACTCGGTTAGCATGGTGGGACCCTAGTCTAACTTAAGTCGACCCAAGTTGACTTATTTTGAGCCAAGATTCATAGAGAGATTAAGTGTTTTAGGTGCATGGGTTTTTGACTAAGAGATTGATCCATTTAGCCTTGCACTTGGCCAAAAGCCCATTAGTCATCAACCCTAACCCTAATTCTTCCATTCTTGGCCGGCCTAGGGATCCCCCCTTCTATTTAATGTCTCTTATTCCTTTCTTGCCTCTTTTTACACCACATCCATTTTTGGCAAGAGCAAGGTTTGTCCATTCTTCAATCCTTCCTATTTTATTCTTTCCTTTTCCTTTTTAACCCTAGTCTTTTGCAATAGGATCTAAAACATGTCTATTTACTGTTTATGATGAGAAATCATAGCTTTTTGAACAATTTGGAGCTAGGATTTGCTAGTGGGATCCTTCATTTTTGGGGCTTTTCTTGGATTGACACCCAATTGGTAAACTATTCAAACCACCTTCATTTTCTTGATTTCTTGGCATGGTTACAAAGACCTAGGAGTCCCCTAGCTGTGGTGTGAGTCTTGGGTGATTTTGTGTCGATTTTGTGTCCGTATCGGACACGTATCAGTTACCTTTTGCAAATGTTTGATGTTATGCCTCTGTGAACCTTTTCATGTTGTTTTTGAAATGTTTTTGAATGGAAATGTTGATTTATGTTCGTATCTTGATTTCGTGTCGGTTTGGGAGTGTCACGATATCTGTGTCGTGTCTGCGAGCAATAGGATATGCTGCATGCAGTGCTCGGCCGTGCCCTGCTACTCGAACAGCAGTGTGTGGTGTCCGTGTCGAAATAAGATGCGACACTTGGTGTGGTGCTAGGCCCCACGACTGACACGAGATTCCTCGAATGTCAGATTGTATCGTGTCGAGTCAGACACGTTCTAGGCACCATATTGAATTTATACTGAACACACACAGACGTGAAACCCGGCCCGATACGCGTCTCGTGTCCGCACAGGACACGACGTGGATACATCGTTGTGTGTCGTTTGTGTAGCCCTACACGTGGGCTATACGTGGACGTGACCACGTGGCTCCACGCGTTGTGTGTCATGTCCATGAGGATTCGAAACCTATGTACGATATTCTGATACGTAGATGCACGCTGTGTATTCGAAATGTGTTGGACACATCGTGTCCTACTTTGAGGACACGACATGACCTGTGTAGCACATTTACAACTACATGACACTTTACCAACCATTTAATTGATGATTTATGTTAAGTTCGAATCCAATTTGGTATTTCCCTCTTTGTTCTGATACTGTGCAATATCAGGAATTATTTTCTGAAATTCTAATGAATTGAATACAATGTTCATATGTTAAATAATATGTTTCACCTGTTATATCATGCTGGGTTGTTTATGGATAGTGTGGGGATTCACATGTGGAGTTTACTTGGAATTTTGTTAAGTTTCGAGTGTATTTTGACACTCAATAATGTGAACCTATGATAAAAACTGAATTACACACATACATCTAAACTGTTGACAAAATCTGGGAACACATACATCACACTGATACTCACACAGAAATCCGAACCTTTCATTATATTTTAGACCCCTTTACTGATAACCTGAGTTCATATACAAAATCGAGTTTGAGTTGTTTTACAAAACCTAAGAATTGAGAGTTGTTTGATGACTGAATGATGTTTATCAAAACCTGAGTAGTAGTTGACATGAAAAATGAACCTGAGATTGTTTAGAAACTGAGTACAAATGCATAACTGTGAATACTTTAACCTGAGATTATACACACACACATTTACACCACTGTTAGACTAAACCTAAAAACTGAATACACACACACACATTGGTACATTGTTGTATTGTTTGAACTTACCTAAACATGTCTGAAATATACAGTGTATTTCATATGACTGAATTGGCTTGAACTAAACCTGACACTGCATTTAACCGAAACCCCTATAACTGCTTCAACTGAAATCTGAACACTACACTCTACTAAACACACACATGAACCTAACCCTACACTTGACTGAACCCTTTACTTATGCAATTCCAGGACACCCTATGCCATTCCTGAACAATATATATGATCTAACACACACCCTTAGCCATATACATTCACACATTCTCTACATTGTATACACACAAATACACTAGCACACATTGACACTATATGCCACTGTCACACACTACATTGTGTTGGACACTTGCTATGTTACCCCCTATCTATATATATGTACGTAGATAATGTAAATGGTTGTAGCCTATGGTTCTATACCTATATATATATAGTGTATGTAAATAGTGTGATGTTGTATGCCAATATATATGTATGCCTTATATACATTAAAAAAATATATATGAAATTGTGCATGTTTGATAGCTTGTGTAGCTTTGTGATTTGTGTGAATGCTAGGATAGACATGGTTAGGCTTAGTGAGACTTGTCTGGATTAGGACTTGACCTAGTTGACCTAGTTGACCTAGTTGACCTAGTTTGACTAGTGTACTTGACTAGAGTTGACCAAAGGTTGACTTTAGTCTAGATTGACCCAAACATCATGTAGAATGCATTGTAATGTTCTATATTACCATTCTGGATATGTTGTGACTTATGCTATTCTAAATAGGAGTCAGACACCTCTCCTCAGACAGTATATTCACTTCGGATACTCAGGATATCAGGCGAGTACATTCTCTGACCGTTTTATACTTGCTAGGACTTATATTCTTACTCTAGATTACTTTACTTCATCCTCGTCATGTACGAACTCACATGTTTATTATCAAGACATTCACATGTCTATCTTGTACACTAAATCACTAGTTCACTGTTAGTTCTTTACTTATAGTAGATATTTCTATTACAGTCATCTCTTTATTTTATGTCATTTCTTTCAGCGATTCATGTATCTTGCTCTATTGCATGCTTTATAGTCCTGTTATGATATGAACTGCATGAGATGTACTGTGCTTGCTCCTTTCTTGACTGGACCTGTTGAAAATATTACAAAGGACGAGGATAAGGCGTGTTGTACCTCCTACTACGGGGCAGCATTAGAGGACACATGTGACTTGGACCTCCAGCAGGATCCATTACCTGCTGACGACACACCCATAGTTTAGTTATCTTATTTCAGTTGTATCTCATCTGGATATTTGTATTTGAGTTTTTGTGATGATGTGGATTTGTGGAGTTGTTAGATGTTTATCTTAGACACTTTGGATTCTTTCTTTTATCATATTTTATCTATGGATTCTGTTGATATTCCTATCTATTTTATCGTACATCTTCCTTAGCTGTGATTGAGATTTGTACTTATATTATTCCTCTATTCGGAGTGTATAACTGTGCAATGTACCATAAACTGTTAGATGCATGTTACCTAGGACAACGTTCTACCGCTGACACTGCGGCGTAGGCTGGACGTACCCACTTCTCGTGCCCTTACACTAGGGTACGGGTCGTGACAGGAACTCATAAAGGAAATACTGACCGAGGCTCATTTCACGAACTAGTTCTTGCATCCGGGAAGCACTAAAATGTACAAGGATCTGCGTACAACATTTTGGTGGCATGGTATGAAGAAGGATGTAGCTCTATTTCTGTCACAATGCTTAGCTTGTCAGCGTGTGAAGGTCGAACGGCCAGGCAGAGAACTACAAAATCTTTCTATCCCGTAGTGGAAATGGGATAATATCTGTATGGACTTTATAGTCGGCTTGCCAAGAACTCAGAAGGGGAATGATGCAATTTTAGTGATCGTGGATACATTAACTAAGTCGGCTTATTTCATTCCAATAAAAGTGATATGGAGCGTTGAACGGTTAGCTCAGATCTACATGAATGAAATTGTCCAATAGCAGGGCGTGCCAGCTTCTATAGTGTCGGATAGAAACGGATGGTTCTTGTCACAATTTTGGATAAGTCTGCACGAGGCATTAGGCACAAAGTTATATTTCTATTCGGTATACCATCCGCAGACTGATGGACAGACGGGAAAAGTAAATCAGATCCTTGAAGATATGTTGAGGTTGTGCGTGCTCGATTCGAAGACAAATTGGGACGCACATCTCGTATTGGCAGAATTTGCCTATAATAACAGTTATCAGGCAAGTATCTAGATGGCCCCGTACGAAGCTTTTTATGGACGAAAATGTCAATCACCGATATGCTGGGATGAAGTCGGCGAACGGCAAGTGTTCGGACCAGAACTTGTGGAACAGGCCGTCGAGAGGGTTCGCTTAATTTGAGAAATGCTTAGAATTGCTCAAAGTCGACAGAAGAGTTATGCGGATGTACATCGACGACCTATGGAATTCATTGCGGGTGATCATGTCTTCTTGAAGGTCACACCCATGCGAGGTGTGATGCGGTTTAGGATGAAGGGAAAGTTGAGCCTGAGATTCGTTGGACCCTTCGAGATTTGGGAGAAGGTAGCCTCAGTGGCTTATCGACTTGCACTACCTCTGGCTCTGGCTGATGTGCATGATGTCTTCTATGTGACCCAACTGTAAATGTACGTGCGTGATCCAAGTCATGTAGTGAACTTTGATCAGTTGCAGCTGAGCACTGAACTATCATACACTGAAGAGCCTGTCCAAATTTTGGACAAGAAGGAGAAAGCTTTGCAGAATCGGACAGTATCCTTGGTCAACGTGCTATGGCAGAACCATGCGGTCGAAGAGTTGACGTGGGAACTGGAGGAGGAGATAAGGGTGAAATACCCCTCGCTGTTGGATAATTTTGAGGTAGGACTTTTGCATTAAGTTTTGAGGACGAAACATTTTCTTAGTGTTATATTATGTAGTACCCCGCTCCTAGCGGCTCACTATGTAAGACTTGTGGCTTGGTTAACTCGGTCGGAACCGAATATTGGGGAAACTTATCATCGACATCGAATCGATCATGGACAAATGCATGTGAACCTTTCCAACTAATGGATTGGTTTCTCTTGAAATGCATCCAAGAGTTTTCTCTGGATGTTTTGTTGCTGGATTTGCTGCTTGGTTTTGATGGATTCTTTTTTGAATGGTTTTCGATGATTTGATTCTTGCCCATTTTCATCGATTTGCATATCATTCATTCTTGAGAATTCTGAGAGAAGGGAACATAACGAGACGGAGTATTAACCAAAATTTTGGTGCCATTACAGACTGGCGCTTGACAGAAGGCTAAGCGCACAAGTGTTCCTCTCTCTCTCTCTCTCTGTGCGATTCTCTAATTTGGTGGGTGTGGATCTCTGTGGTGGTTTTGTCCCTCTCGCTATTCCTTCATGCCAACTAAACAATTTTCTTGCACCATCCGTTGATCGATATCAAGTTGCTAATGCCACAAGTCAATACCACTAAGAAGCAAGAGAATGAACATTGAATGAATCAATTACACTGTTAACAACATTGAGATTATGCTCGTCCCATTGAATATTGAAATGAGACGAATTGATGCCTGTGATGATGAGATATGAAATGCTTAGAATGAACATGTTATCTTTTTTTCCTTCGATATATGCTTATCGAGTCAGACATGCATTAGCATAATCATGGACAACTTGTATACAAGGTATTGTTTCCTCGAATGGTACGGGGGCGCCGGGACCGATTCGGCCTAGGAGGAAATGCAGCACGCTTTGGTGGCACGATTGGTATCGGGTCATTCATTCGGACTTGCAACCCGAATGAATGGTGCGTCGCATACCCTTGAAGTCCTATATGGCAAGTCCATATGGGTTATCAACACCAATGGCTATGTAGTCTGGATGCATGCTAATGATCATTTTATGCACGGGAGTTAAGTATTATTATTATTATCCTGTATCATATGCACGAAAGATGGATTCGGCCAATGGTAAAATAAACAGCTATTTCATATAATATCATGTTGCCTCAATTATGAATCATTGTGAATTGCTAGTCCCTAATAAGCTCATGATCATTAAAATGCTTGTCATTAATTCAAAATGTTGGTTTAGCTGAGTGGGTCAACGGGGCTCACCAGCGCATTGTTATAATGTGCTAACCCTCCTCTACAGGTATTGGAGAAGGCTCGGGCGCACGACTGAATTAAGGCTTTCTGAATTGCTACTACTTTCAAGTTGTTTTCCCTAAAGACGCACAAAGTATTACGGAGTTTTCAAAGATTGTTGCTTATATTTCAAAGTACTAAAGGGGCATGATGTATGGAACGAGAAGCTATTTCTTGACAGCATATCAGTTGTACTCTTTTCATGAATCAATGTAGCCAAAAAGGCATTTAAATAGTACCGAGAAAAGTTCAATCTTGGCTACAAATATCAATAAAATGAGTTTTACTTCTTCCTATATTGCATCATCAATATTTATGAAATGTGGCTGGTTTGCAAATGTTTCTAAAAGACAAAATAGTGCACGTTCTTCCCTTGTACAAGTGCAACACCAGACTTGTACGGTATCACGCCATAGCGAGGACGAACGATTCGGTATGAATCGAAGCGAGGACGAAAAATTCCCCAAATCGAGGCGTGACATGCCATCACAGGCCACTATCATCTAAGCAAGGAAAGACATGTGCAAGAGTGCACCACGACGGGTCACTATATAGTAAGCAAGGAAGACATGTAACATGAGTGGGCCATGATGGGCGACTATCTAGTAAGCAAGGAAAGACGTGTCATGGCATGTGAGAAGGAATAAATAAAAAGTAAGTACATGACATAGAATAATAATTGAACATGTGCTAGTGTCAAGTGTATATAGGGTTTACAATTATTATCTAACTATACAAGATCATCAAGATGTGATCATCTTGTCATGTTCAAGTCAAGTTCATTATTAACAAGTTATCAAGTTGGGTCGTCGCATTTTAGGTCAAATATAGAAAACATGCGAAGAAGATCAAAAACTGTGATTGAAACTATCATTCGCATATGAACTCTAATTAAGGTAAAACAAGAAGATTCAAGAAGCCAAGTCGGAGATCTACAACTTTCATGTATCGGGTTTTACAAGATACTAGCTACAAAATAGCTTAAACAAAGGCGAAGTGTAGGAAAGGGCAGTGCAGGAAAGCGTAGGGGCAGTCTGCATTGGAAAGCGCAGGTGCAGTCTCTGTAGGAAAGCGCAGCTGCAGTCTCTGCAGGAAAGTGCAGGTACAGTCTGCGCAAGAAAGTACAGGTACAGTCTGTGCAGGAAAGCACAAGTGCAGTCTGCACAGAAAAGCGCAGGTGCAGTCTGCGCAGGAAAGCACAGGTGCAGTCTATGCAGGAAAGCGCAGGTACAGTCGGCGCAAGAAAGCGAAGGTGCAGTCCGTGCAGGAAGGTGCGCAGGCTGTGCAGTCTGTGCTAGAAGGTGTACAGACTGCACAGGAAGGTGCGCAAGCTGTGCAGGAAGGTGCATGCTGCACGCAAGTGCGCAGGTTGAGGCTGTTCATCTTCCCCAAATCAGCACCGAAGTGCACAGGGAATCCATGAACTCAAGGAATGCCATAACTTTCACAAAATAAGTCAAAATCAATTAGTCCAAAAGCCAAAATTGGGTAGAATGAAATTCTCCACAACATAGGACCATAAGATTTCAGAAATAACAAACTTTAAGAGATCAAAACCAAGAAAAACAAGAAAAATATTAAAACATAGATCTACAAAAATGTATCCATTAAAACCAATATTGTTCAAGATTTGGCAAGATGTATTTGCCTAGGTTGGGGGAGTAAATGTTGAAGAAGATGAAAAGTAAATGAAGTTAATGGAGGAGAGAGAGAGAAATTGGTTTTTATACAAAATCCTCATCGTCTAAAACCAACCCAAACCAAGCCATGCCAAGTTGAACCAAACCAAATTAAACGAAGTCAAGATTAAACCAATGCAAGGCTAAGAAAGACAAGTCAAAACTTGGGTCACCTAATAAATGTCAGAATTTCGTAGACGTATACTAAAAATATATATAAAGGAAAACGAGAGCGACATGTATGACGTCGGTATACACTGGTATACTGGCGGTATGCCGGTCAAGAAGAAAATCTATAAGTTGGGAAAATTTTAAATTGTTCCAAAAACCAAAAAAATACGAAATACAGTACAAAAATACATATCTGTATTTAAATACTGATACTGTGAGATGAGTCTCATAACTCTCCCATCCTTAGAAAAATTTTGTCCTCGGAATTTCCTAAAGCTAGTCAAGCATGATAACCAGAACAAAAGCTCAAAAAATATAACTATCTCAATAGAACAAAGCATGGCATATAAGTAAATGAAGGCAGAAGTAATATAAATAAATGCGTAAGCAATAACACAACCACAATCAAGAAGGGCTGGAGGCATATCAATAAATATGTCTCCTAAGTCAGTTGAGTTGGGACCCGCCTGTAGTGCCCCGCTCCTAGCGGTTCACTATGTAAGGCTTGTGGCTTGGCTAACTCGGTCGGAACCGAGTATTGGGGAAACTTATCATCGGCACCGAATCGATCACGGACAAGTGCATAAGAACCTTTCCAACTAATGGATTAGTTTTTCTTGGAATATGTCCAAAAGTTTTCTCTGGATGTTTTGCTGCAGGTTTTGGTTGCTCGATTTTGATGGATGCTTTTCTGAACGATTTTCAATGATTAGATTTTTGCTCGTTTCCATCGATTTGTATAGCATTCATTCTTGAAAATTCTGAGAGAAGAGAACATAACGAGATGGAATATTAACTAAGCTTTTGGTGCCATTGCAGACAGACGCGTGACGGAAGGCTAAGCGCGCAAGTGTTCCTCTCTCTCTGTGATTCTCTAATTTGGTGAGTGTGGATCTCTGTGGTGGTATTGTCCCTCTCGCTATTCCTTCATGCCAACTAAATAATTGTCTTGCAACATCCGTTGATCGATATCAAGTTGCTAATGCCACAAGTCAATACCACTAAGAAGTTAGAGATTGAATATTGAACATTGAACATTGAAAGAATTGATTACACTGTTAACAATATTGAGATTATGCTCGTCCCTTTGAACATGGAAATGAAATGAATTGATGCTTATGATGGTGGAATATGAATTGTTGAGAATGAATATGTGCCTAGTACTTCAATATTCTATGCACACTATAATTGTTGAGTCGGACACACATTCGCATGACTGGGGACAACTTGTATACAAGGGGGTGACTGCTTCCTCGGATGGTATGCCTAGCGCTGGGGCCGATCCGACCATGTAGGAAGTGTAAACGTACTTTAAGGGTACGTGGTATCGGGACATTTCATTAGAGCTTGCAACTCAAGTGAAATGGCATGCCGAATACCTTTCAAAGTCCTATATGGCAACATCCGAAATGGTGCACTAACACCAATGGTCATGTTGTAAGGATGTATGCTAATCAATATCTTATGCAGGGGCGGTAAGTATATTATTATCCTGTATCTTATGCAGGAAAGCTGGATTCGGCCAATGGTAAAGTAAACATGGTTTCATGAAATTCTATGTCGCCCTAATTATGATTCACTCTAAATGTTGCATGTTCCTAATAAGTTCATATCTTTATAATGCTTGTCATTAATAAAATATTGGTTTAGCTGAGTGGGCCAATGGGGCTCACCAGGGTATTGTTATAATGTGCTGACCCCTCCTCCATAGGTACTGGAGAAGGCTCAGGCGCATGTCCGAACTAAAGCTTTCTGAACTAATGTTTCCTTTCAAGTTATTTTCCCTAAAGGCGCACAAAGTATTGCGGAGTTTTCAAAAGATAGTTGCTTATATTTCAAAGTACTAAAGAGGCATGATGTATGGAACAGGAAGTTATTTCATGGCAGCCTATCAGTTGTACTTCTTTTCATGAATCAATGTAGCCGAAAAGGCATTTCAAATATTATCAAGAAAAGTTGTATTCTGACTACAATTATCAATAAAATGAGTATTTCTTCTTCCTATATTATGTCCTCAATATTTCTGAATTGTGGCTGGGTTTCAAATGTTCTAAATGACATAACGGTGCATGTTCTTGCCTTGTACAAGTGCAACATCAGACTTGTAAGACATCATGCCTTAGCGAGGACAAACGATTCAGTGCGAATCGAAGCGAGGACGAAAGATTCCCCGAATTGGGGCATGACAAGTTGGTATCAGAGCACGGTTTCAATTCCTCGGATTTTGAAAATGTTTTCAAAAAGGAAGTCTTGATGTAAATTTTCTCGATTGATGGTGTCGATAGCGCTGGCATGAAATAATGTTCCATACAATAAGCCCATAAATATTTTATGAGTGCTAATGGAATTATTTCTTTGTTGTAGAATGACCAAGGGTGAGAGCGCAAAGACGAATTCATCGTCTGACCCAATGGAGAAACTGATTAAACAAATGGAGGCTCAAAGGAAGCAGAAGGAAGCTCAACATCGCGCGCTTCAAGAGCAGTTTCAGGAGCAGCTAGATGCTCAACAAAATCAAGTGGATAATCTAACTCAGATTGTCACCAAGCTGACGGCCGATTCTAATGTTTCTGCAAAGGCCGCAGCAACCGAGACAGTAGAAGTGTCGACAGAGAAATCTGAAACACCGACACGGAAGAGAACGAGCTTCAAGTTCTCCGAATTCAAGAGCTGCGAACCGCCTGAGTTTAATGGGAGAGAGGAGCCAGATGAGGTGATGGGCTTCTTGAACACACTTGAGGGCTACATTCGAATGCTGGATATACAGGGCAGCAAGAGAGTGGAGTGTACTGCTGTACTACTTCGTCTTAAGGCCCAGGAATGGTGGATTTCGCAGAGGCAGGCACTTTGAGGAAATAGTCAGGATACGAAGATATCATGGGAGAGCTTCAAGCAAGCTTTCATTGCCCAATTCATTCCACCAGCTGTCCGTCAACAGATAGAGAATGAGTTCGTAGAACTCCGACAGGGTAGTATGTCAGTTGATGATTATAAAATTGAATTTTTGAAGAGAGTTGCATTCGCTGGATACATGGTCACGAATGATGACGCGAAGCGAAAAAGATTCGTACAAGGCTTGAATGAGGGCCTGTAGCAGGATTTGCTAAGTCGAAAATGTACGTCTTACATGGAGGCGTATGAAACTGCTCTCGAGATGGAGAGATTTCATCTGCCCGCTAGTCGCAAAACAACACAGAACTACCAAGGCAGCAACCAGAAATGACCTTGGTCTGCGGGAAGGAATAACGTACCTAAGCGTCATAATATTGGTGACAACAGAGGGCATCAACAACAGTTGCCACGCTACAATAAATGCACCAGAGTGGGACACCGTACTGAAGAGTGTCGTGCGGGGTGTTATAAATGTGGCGGCATGGGCTATAATGCAGCTGAATGCGGAGGCAGGGGAGGAAATCAGTATCCTCCTCGTGGACATAACAACAATCAGTATCCTCCCCGTGGACATAACAACAATCAGTATCGTGGACATAATAATAATCAGAACCGGGGCCAATATAACAATCAGAATCGTGGCCAAGCGCCACCAGCCTTACCAGTACCACCGAGAATGCACCAAATCAACAACAAGGTGCACAAGCAACGGTTTATGCCTTGACTCAGGTAGAGGCCCAGATCGTAGAGAATGTAATAACAGATACGTTGCTGTACAAAGGCACACCTGTAAGAGTACTTTTTGATTCTGGTGCTACTCATTGCTTTACCTCGTCTGATTTTGTAATGGAAAATAAATTTTGTATGACTCAACTAAAGACAACTTTGTGTGTTAGGACTCATTCGGGAGTAGATATGCCTGCAACTTTGATTTGTAGGGACGACTATATTAAAATTGGAGGCAAGACTTTATCTCCGGACGCAATTGTACTCGACATCAAAGAGTACGATATCATTTTGTGAATGGACTGGCTCAGCGCCTGTCATGCAACAATCGACTGTGCGGATATAAGAGTTGTGTTTCACCTACCCGGAGAAACAGAATTCTCTTACTCGTGCGGCTCGGCGTTCCAAGGACCCATGGTCATATCGACAGTTACAGCAAGGCACATACTGTACTCAGGGTGTGAGGGATTTCTCGCTTCTGTTCAAGACACCCGAATGAAAAGTGTAGGCTCGAATCCGATCGAAATTGTGGCAGAGTTCCCCGATGTGTTTCTGGACGAGATACTTGGAATGCCGCCGGATAGAGAAATTGAATTCACAATTGCTACATTCCCGGATACTCACCCGATATCAAAGGTGCCGTACAGGATGGCTCCGCTAGAATTAAAGGAACTAAAGGTGCAGCTACAAGAATTGCTAGACCGGGGATACATTCGCCCAAGTGTGTAGTGCCCCGTCCCGCTCTGTCAATCAGATGAATCGAAACGCCGACGGCGTTCGGACTTAGCCTTGCAACGACGACTCGAAGACATCGCTCTGGTAGGGTAGTTTTGGTGAACTTGCCTCATCTTAGCCTTCATATAATAACTCGCATGTTTTCAACTTACACAAGTAGGCTAATATAAAAGCTACGAACGCACATTAAAGGAATAATCTCGACGGGTTGATATATGCTAGAACATGGAAAACGTTCCACGGTCGGATTATAGTTGGTACAAGACGTGCTTTGAAAATGACACTCGGTCCTTCGTCCCGTGGCTTGGGAGAAGGAAAGTTGGTATTCGACACGAACTATGAGTTAGCCTAAGTCATAGGCATCGCCCGCGTAAATGATCGATAAAGCATGCACGTTTTCTCGAATGCAAGGCTCGGCGTAGCCTTGATCGTCCCACGAGCTAAGTTGTATCGCACGGCTTATGGATTAAGTCTGGGTACCCAAATAATTTTGTTGTTCAAGTTGAGCGGATGCACGGTCCCACGGTTCTACGGCTGCATATAGACATTTGTTCCCACGGTCTTAAGGCTCGTCACATAGAGTATGAGGCGGTCCCTCGGTTGGGAGTCTCACGTTCCTATGCAGGTTAAGAAGAATGAGGTGGTCCTTCGGTTGGGAGTCTCACGTTCCTATGCACGTTAAGAAGAATGAAGCGGTCCCTCTGTTGGGAGTCTCACGTCCTATGCATGTTAAGAAGTATGAGACGGTCCCTCGGTTGGGAGTCTCACGATCCCGATGGACGTTATGTAAAGTGAGGTTCAGAGCACGAGTTGCTAAGTATAGTTCCAGTCGTACCAACAAATTAGGCCATGCATTTACGTTAGTCTAGATGTCTCGTAGGTGTGTGGTCATGGACAACTTGTTGACAAGGGCGTTTGTTTCTTCGAGCGGCACCCCGGGGCCACGGGACCGACTCGGCCTAGAAAGAAACACGGTATAGCCGAGCTGGGTAATAGGCAATAGTAGTTCGAGGACTTACATCGGGGATCGCTATCTGCGGTACAAGGGTCCCGTTTGCCAGGCTATGTCCACGATGGCTTATCGTTCTAGTGACCTTTCAAATAGATAATTGGTGTGCTAAGCGGCGAATCCGCATGCAAGGTGTCGGTCGTAACAAAGAAAGTGTAAGCACGGTATGACTTGAGTTATGAAATGTATGCTCAGTTGCACCCAAAGTATTTTAAGGCCTAAGATTTGGCTATGCGTAAGACACATGCTTCGGCATACGATATGGTATCATGCTTGAGTTCTCAACACGAGTTCCACAAGTTAGGTTAGACATTGCGTGTTAAGTCGAGAAGGACCGTAGAGCAAGTTGGGTGAAGTTACGTTGAGTTGCTGGGCACGACCTCAAGTATGAGTACGGCTGCGCTATCATAACACAAGTATGGGTAAGTCAGTAAGTGGCAAGGCACTTCCTCAAGGAGGTAGCACGGTCGCACGGAAATAGGGTCTATCGTGTTGTTGCGTCATTATGGCCGAAAGGAAAGCACGACTTGATAGGTTAACGTTATTGGCACGAGAAGGGTCTAGAGGCAAGGTATGAGATAACATTATTGTTGCAAGCACGGGGTGGTCTAGAGACACGAAATAGGCCAAGGCGTCTATCATAAAACTGATCCTAAGACAAGACTAGAAAGACAATTGATAAGAAGAGACTATGTTGCACAAAGTAAATCAAACGTGTTGGTTTTGTATGGGTGGGCGATGAGCTTATTCCACCCGTACAGTTGAGTACTGATACCCATATAGTTTCTATATGCAGGCACAGGTAGAAGTTCGTGGTACAGGGCCCGCTTGGATGCTTCAAGGCATGAGTTCCTTGGCGATTCGAAGCATGCGGCCGCATGGAGTCAAGACTTATACGGGACATAATGTATGGACATCGCCTTCCGAAGCATCCGCTGGCTCAAGACTTGTATTTGAGAGATGAGAGAGAGCTGAGTAACTTGTAAAGTGAGAAGAGTGAGCTTGAGAGACTTGTAATCTTGGCCTTGCGCCCTACTATAATCTTGTTCCAATATCAATAAAATGTATCATTTGAACAACTTGTGTTTCGTTCTAAATTTCTGCTGCTATTATTCAATGTCTCTGCTTGGGACTTCTGTGCGACGACCCCGTCGCAGTCGCTGTAATCCGTCGTTATAGAACCCGCATTACACGATCGCAATCTAGGCTCGTGCGGCATCATACCTTAGCAAGGACGATCGCTCCTACCGGAGCGGGGCGTGACATAATGGTATCAAAGCACGGCTTTACGTCCTTGGACTATCGATTGAATTCTTTAACTCTGTTGTTTTCACAAACTCTGAATTGTGCTTCCAGAAGTTGATATCGTTGGTGCACTCTCTCTCAATTATCCCACGGGATGTCCATACAATAAGTCTAATATTTTCAAAAGCTCGTACGAGTACTCGGTTAAACGGAATCGATTAGCGAAGGCCTTTGTGCCAAACTATGACGGACTTGAGTTGAAAAAAAACTGATGCTAAAAAGTCAGCGAACGTAGTGCGTGCTTGAACGACCATACGCTAACAATAGCGAACGAGTACACGAGACCGAAGTATAGTTCGAACGGGATGGTTATGCACACAGCCTTTTGGCTAAGTTGTGCCGAATATCGCACACGTAGACCTTCTGGTGCGAACGAGTTTGCACGTGAGATTGACTATTGTAATGCCCCAGAACCAGAATACTGGAGAGCGGGGGCATACATAGCCCGCTACGCATAATGACTTGAAATCCATCTCACTATACGGTCACGGCTGTCTAGATATATGAGGGTTTAACTACAATCCATCTGTCTCCTATGGTCATGAACAAACCTAGTGTCTCAATCTCAAGCAAGCAATAATAGTTACAAGATGTCAGAGCACCAAATATATAATAGCAAGGCGTCCCATACATTATATATTGGATGATCATGAAGCTAGTCGTACAAAGTGTTAAGACTAGCAGGAGTTTAGTCATACATGATCAACCCTAGGATTTGTCAATCATGTTATAGCCCGTAGGTAGACAATAAATAAAGGTGCAACCGAGCTAACACGTGCTCGACGGCTAAACGCCTCAAAAGAATGATTTACAATAAAATAGGAGAACAAAAAAAACCCACTTGTTGCCAGGGTTATGCCTGGTGGCCACCATCTGGCTGGAAGGTAGGTAGAACCTCTGGGGCTGCTCCGATATCTGGCCACACAAAACCAGCTGGGTTAGACCCCAAAAAGAGCAAGTGCCACAAAGGAGGCTTCACTTAGGAACTAAAACCAACATATCACAATAGAGCATTAAGATAAATAATAATTAAAGAACTGATAATAACTGAGATAACAATAATATATTGAGCACGAAGAAACCATTCAAGTAGCCGGACTGCAACCCTTAAACCAAACAAGGATCGGGGTTACAATCCTTCGCCTAAATAGAAACCCGCCTCAATTACTATTGATAAGGTAATAAGACAATAAACGAAAAGAGGACACAGAACTGCTCCGGGAGCCAGGTTACAACCCTTAATCCAAACAAGGACCTGGGTTGTAACCCTTCGCCTGAACAGAACTGGACCCCTGATCTTTATTGTGAAGGCCGGTATAAATATTTATGTTATTGGAGTAAGGTAAAACAAGACGAACATGGCTTGGAGAGCAATAAGACAATAAACGAAGAGAGGACACTGAACTGCTCCGGGAGCCAGGTTACAACCCTTAAACCAAACAAGGACCGGGGTTGTAACCCTTCGCCTGAAGAGAACTGGACGCCTGATCTTTATTGTTAAGATAAGTACACATAATCATGACGATATATGATAAGATAACCATAGAACTATTCAGATAGCCAAGTTACAACCCTTAAACCAAACAAGGACCGGGGTTGTAACCCTTCATCTGAACAGAACTTGGTATCTCAACATTTATCGATACAAGTAATCAGGTCATGATACAATCTTGTACAGGATCATGACAAACTAGACGGGGCTGGACTCCATCCAATCAATCACGGCCAAGCAATGAGTACGGCTTGATACATAAACTAACTAGGGTTATCACAGGCCTAGTTACTAGCAAGATGCAATGAGATTATCCCAACAGCCACAAGCCCTGCAGACCATCCGGTTATCCATGTCTAATGTCCGTTTATTAATGGTGCACCACATGACTGTGTGCTGGAAATGTGCCCTACTCGTCGGTAGGCTACAAGTCCACTTAATGCGCCTAGATAACGGGATTGCCTGTAGCTGGGAATCTCTTCATGTCTACTGAATTATTCTAGTTTATTAGCCTTAGTCAATTTTAGTAGGTATCCATGACCGTGGTACTCAGGGATCCCTATCCTAGACATGATGCAAGACAGTACCGGTTTATATATGCAAATGCAATCGTCCACGGTGTCCATGTTAATCATTCGTGTCAGGTTGTGTCATGTCATGTTAGCCGTCGCAACAGTAATTCGAGATAATCATGTCAGGTATACTTGTCATACCATGCCATAGGAACTCAAGTTTCTACGCGCGTACCACCGATTACGCTAGTGAAACTTTACGCGTGAGCTTTATGCTAGCAAGCTCTACGCGAGTAAGGGAGCATACGGCTGGGATTTACGCTAGCCAGGCTTTACGCTAGCGAGATTGTACGCGCATAAAATTTTACGCGCGCGAACTATCGAGCAGATTTTACGCGAGTAAAACTTTACGCGAGGAAAACTCGGGCAACTTTACGCTCGTGAAAATCTTACGCGAGCTAGGGATTTTATGCGAGCTCGATTTTATGCTAACGGGAGAGCCCCGAGCATAAAATCGAACACTCAGCGTAAAATGAGTACGCTGGCACACGAGGCGTGTGCGTAAAAAAAGGCACTACGCGAGCACGTTTTTACGCTAACGGGAGTGCCCCGAGCGTAAAATTGATAAACCCTGCGTAGAGCGGGATACGCTTACACGCAATACGTGAGCGTAAAAGGGGCACTACGCAGGCACGTTAAGACGTGAGCGTAAAAGGCCGAAATAAACGCTGGCACGTAAAACGTATGCGTAAAAGACTGATATAACACGCTGATATGTAAAACGTGGGCGCAAGGGCTAAACACTACGCTAACACGTTAAAACGTGTGCGTAAAACTTCATCTTCTCCCCATGGTCAAAGCAAACACGCGTAAAAGCTCAGGAACTCCATCTCGGCCAGGACTTGGTGAAATCCGGCCATCCCAAAACCAAACTTGTGTAAAATCATGAGGCCTACTGCAAGGAGCTCTTAGTTTTCAAAAACAAACTATTTTAGTAGATCAAAACCAAGAAGATCAAAAATACTAGAAACTTAGATCTACGTATAATGAGCCATGGAATTTGAAAACACTAAGTACTAAAGAGGCTTAGGATCTTGAGGAGAAGAAAATGGAACAACAAAATAGGAGTTCCTTCGTGAAGCAAGTTACACTTGCCTAGCTCTCTTCCTGGTAGGTAAGGAAGTGTTGGTGGAGAAGAAGAAGAAGTAAATGAAGAAAAGTAATGAAGAGAGAGAGAGTTGGGCGGCTAATAAAGGAATAAGTGGTGTGGTAGGTGGGAGTTGGTTCGGTCCACTTGGTTCATGATGAACCAAATAAGCAAACCCAAGCCTAGCCGAACCAATCCCAAGGTGAACCAAGCAATTAAAATGCCAAATAATCCAAGCAGAGAGACATGCAATATGAGTCATAATACGTACACGTATACCAAGATACGTAATACGAACCACATGCATTACAACTATTGCTCGGACGAGAATAAGTGAGACGTAGAACGTATGTTGATAGAGACGCTACTTGACCAACGCTAAAGCGAACACGAGAAATGGTTCTTAAACCTTGAGGAACGGGCAAATGCACAATTGAGCAGGTCGATTGTGAATCTTATGACCTTTTTGAGGATTTGTAGAATGACTTGACCCCGAGTGGTCCATGTGATAGCTTTGAAGAAAAATAAGAGTGCGTGTCGACAACTAGTCGAGTGGCTCGAACCCTGAGTGGTGTATGGACGTTATAGAAATTGTCCTAGCGAAACTAGAAGATTTACGGATAGTACGAGTATGTCGACAAGCGATGCTATCGCAAAGTCTTAGAACGAGTAGCGCTTAGTTGGTCATGATTCGGGAGTTGCAAACGAGATATCGTTCGGACGAATTGTGAATGGTAATACGAGTTACAAAATAGTTGAATGGGGATTCTAAACGATAAAATAAATGGATGACTTGATTGAAAAAATTGATACGGATCGTATACGAAAAGTTAGCACGACGGGAAGATAGCGTGCATGAAAAAGTTTGATTCGAATGTTTGAAAATGACTCTGAGGATTGGAATGGATGTCGTTCGATGATTGAGCTAGCAAAGAATGATGCAAATTGATGGAATACGTTGGTCGATGACTTAAGATAGACGGATGAACGATACGTGAATTTGGGTTTGAGGAAATTGATGTTGTGAACGATTCGAGGGGTAATGATCGAATATGAATTGAATGTCGAGGAGATTATCCAGTCGGATGATAGCATCATTCATACGACTCAAAATTGCTTACAAAGGAAGATCTTCAGGTTACGTATATCGTCGATGATATTGAGGCGTATCAAAGATCGATATGCGATAACTCGGGGGTACTCTGACTCGGCAAATGACGGTCATGCAAATGTTATTGTTTGGTTGGATGCTATACTTAGGATTTTGATTGAGATAAATATTGGATGAAAATGATTGTGTCTTGATGTTTACATTGATAGCCAATGTCGACGATCTTGTCTTGCGCGAGTGCAACTCTAGCCTCGCACATGCATTACGTCGGATTTGGGGCGATCGTTCCGCGAGAGCGCTGACATGGTGATTCATGTCACGGGAATGATCGAACTCGAAAAATTAGGATACGGCAACTTTGATTATCCCGACTTGTCGGTTTGATGCGAAGGAAAATTCGAGGATGTTAGGACTTGCGATTGATGAATGAAATCAACTTGAGGATTGAGTAGGTCCGATCCGCGTATCGAGAATGAATTAGTCTAGACACAAAGAAAACTTACGTCCCGATGAGGATAATTTTCCCGTGGGAGCGTGTATGGTGATTTATGCCCACCATGGATAATCTGACTCGCGTGAGATCGGGGCGCGGCATATTGTTAAGTCAGACGACCTTGTGATCGATTACGTGAATTGGGATAAATGACTTAGGAAGTATGAAATGTGAATTATGGTTTAACGATGAATCGTGTCATAGCGTGCTTGACGGAGAAGGATTGATAGGTAGATTATGTCGAACATGTTTGAAGGAATAGACTATACGAAATGGCTTGATAAACGAGTGATATTGATACGTCGTAAAATCGTTTGAAACATGATTTATCGTAGGATGGCTTTGCTGAATGACTCAGACCCTGTACGACGAATGTCGAGATGTGTGTAGGAAATCGATGCTCAATGTTTCGATATCGGAGTGATGCAAGCTGTGGTAGAAAATCCCGTACCATCGATTTGGTTTGACCTTAGGATGGGGTCAGTGTTGATAGCGTTGTTTGTGAACTATGATTCCAGTACTGACGAAAAGACATAGCCTAGCGGTTAGGAAGATGTCCGAGTATGAAGCGATAGAAAATTATGGAGGCACCACTCATGAGGCTCGGTTGACATGCACGTATATCAGGGATGGCTTAATATGTGCACGATCCGACTCGAGTGGTGATGGCGGATTCTCTATCACGAGGCTTGGCTAAAATATATGTATTTTGGGGACGCCTAAAATATGTGCACGATCCAACTAAGTGATACGTTGAATCAAGTGAGACTTGAGGAACGGGAAAGTGTCGAGAATTTTGAAATCGTGAGTTTCGAAGAAATGTTGATGGTAATACGGTCATTAAATTGAGACGAGTTCGAATGTTGGTTGATCGGTTGGTGTGCCTTACGACTAACTTAGCGATAGCACGAGCGTGGCTCGAATTGAGGGAACACGTAGGAGTAGTGTGTGCGAGAAACGTAGGATGTTGAATCAAGTTATAAGCCGATAAGTGTACTCAGTAAGTTTCGAGGATGAAACTTTTTTTGAGTGGTGTATGATGTAGTGTCCCGTCCCGCTCAGTCAATCGGAGGAATCGAAACGCTGACGGTGTTCGGACTTAGCCTTACAACGGTGACTCGAAGACATCGCTCAGGTGGGGTGGTTTCGGTGAACTTGCCTCATCTTAGCCTTCACATAATAACTCGCATGTTTTCAACTTGCACAAGTAGGCTAATATAAAAGCTACGAACGCACATAGCTAAGGGAATAATCCCGACGGGTCGATATATGCTATAACATGGAAAATGTCCCATGGTCGGATTAGAGTTGGTGTACGACGTGCTTTGAAAATGACACTCGGTCCTTCGTCCCGTGGCTTGGGAGAAGGAAAGTTGGTATTCAACATGAACTATGAGTTAGCCTAAGTCATAGGCGTCGCCCGCGTAAATGATCGATAAAGCATGCACGTTTCCTCGAATGCAAGGCTCGGCGTAGCCTTGATCGTCCCTCGAATGCAAGGCTCGGTGTAGCCTTGATCGTCCCACGAGCTAAGTTGTATCGCACGGCTTATGGATTAAGTCTAGGTACCCAAAGAATTTGGTTGTTCATGTTGAGAGTATGCACGGTCCCACGGTTCTACGGCTGCATATAGCCATTTGTCCCCACGGTCTTAAGGCTCTTCACATAGAGTATGAGGCGGTCCCTCGGTTGGGAGTCTCACGTTCCTATGCACGTTAAGAAGAATGAGGCGGTCCCTCGGTTGGGAGTCTCACGTCCTATGCACATTAGAAAGTATGAGGCGGTCCCTCGGTTGGGAGTCTCACTGTCCCAAAGCACGTTATGTAAAGTGTGGTTCAGAGTACGAGTTGCTAAGTATAGTTCCATTCGTACTGACAAATTAGGCCATGCATTTACGTGAGTCTAGATGTCTCGTAGGTGTGTGGTCATGGACAACTTATCGACAAGGGCGTTTGTTTCTTCGAGCGGTACCCCGGGGCCACGGGACCGACTCGGCCTAGGAAGAAACACGGTATGGCCGAGCTGGGTAATAGGCAATAGTAGTTCGAGGACTTGCATCGGGGATCGCTACCTGCGGTACAAGGGTCCCGTTTGCCAGGCTATGTCCACGATGGCTTGTCGTGCCAGTGACCTTTCATATAGATAATTGGTGTGCTAAGCGACGAATCCGCATGCAAGGTGTCGGTCGTAACAAAGGAAGTGTAAGCACGGTATGACTTGAGTTATAAAATATGTGCTCGGTTGCACCCAAAGTATTTTGAAGCCTAAGATTTGGCTATGGGTAAGACACATGCTTCGGCATATGATGTGGCATCATGCTTGAGTTCTCAATACGAGTTCCACTAGTTGGTTTAGACGTTGCGAGTTAAGTCGAGAAGGGCCGTAGGGCAAATTGGGTGAAGTAACGTTGAGTTGCTGGGCACGACCTCAAGTATGAGGTACGGTTGTGCTGTCATAACACAAGTATGGGTAAGTCAGTAAGTAGCGAGGCACTACCTCAAGGAGGTAGCACGGTCACACGGAAATGGGGTCTATCATGTAGTTGCGTCTCTGATTATGGCCAAAAGACAAGCACGACTTGATAGGTTAATGTTATTGGCACGAGAAGGGTCTAGAGGCAAGGTATGAGATAACATTGTTGTTGCAAGCACGGGGTGGTCTAGAGACAGAAAATAGGCCAAGGCGTCTGTCATAAAACTGATCGTAAGACATGACTAGAAAGACAATTGATAAGAAGGGACTATGTTGCACAAAGTAAATCAAATGTGTTAGTTTTGTACGGGTGGGCATGGAGCTCATTCCACCAGTACAGTTGAGTACTGACACCCACATAGTTTCTATGTGCAAGCACAGGTAGAAGCTCGTGGTGTGGGGCTCGCTTGGATGTTTCGAGGCTTGAGTTGCTTAGAGATTCGAAGCGTGCGGCCGCGTGGAGTCAAGACTTATACGGGACATAATGTATGGACGTCGCCTTTCGAAGCATCCGCTAGCTCAAGACTTGTATTTGAGAGATGAGTGAGAGCTGGGTGACTTGTAAAGTGAGAAGAGTGAGCTTGAGAGACTTATAATCTTGGCCTTGCGCCCTACTATAATCTTGTTCCAATATCAATAAAATGCATCATTTGAACAACTTGTGTTTTGTTCTAAATTTCTGCTTCTATTATTCAATGTCTCTGCTTGGGACTTCTGTGCGACGACCCCGTCGCAGCCGCTGTAATCGGCCGTTATGGAACCCGCCTTACACGAGCGCAATCTAGGCTCGTACGGCATCACGCCTTAGCGAGGACGATCACTCCTATGGGAGCGGAGCGTGACATAATGGTATCAGAGCACGGCTTTACGTCCTTGGACTATCGATTGAATTCTTTAACTTCGTTGTTTCTGCAAACTCTGAATTGTGCTTCCACAAGTTGATATCTTTGGTGCACTCTCTTTCAATTGTCCCACGGGATGTCTATACAATAAGTCTAATATTTTCAAAATCTCGTACGAGTACTCGGTTAAATGGGATTGATTAGCGAAGGCCTTTGTGCCAAACTACAATGGACTTGAGTTGAAAGAAAACCGATGCTAAAAAGTTAGCGAACGTAGTGCGTGCTTGAACGACCTTACGCTAACAATAGAGAACAAGTACATGAGACCGAAGTATAGTTCGAATGGGATGGTTATACACACAGCATTTTGGCTAAGTTGTGCCGAATATCGCGCACGTAGACCTTCTGATGCGAATGAGTTTCCGAGCGAGATTCACTATCGCTCGGACAAGAATAAGTGAGACGTAGAACGTATGTTGATAGAGACGCTACTTGACCAACACTAAAGTGAATATGAGAAATGGTTCTTAGAACATAAGGAACGGGCGAACACACAATTGAGCATGTCGATTGTGAATCGTATGACCTTTTTGAGGATTTGTAGAATGACTTGACCCCGAATGGTGTATGTGATAGCTTTGAAGAAAAATAAGAGTGCGTGTCGACGACTAGTCGAGTGGCTCGAACCCTGAGTGGTGTATGGACATTATAGAAATTGTCCGAGCGAAACTAGAAGATTTACGGATAGTACGAGTATGTCGACAAGCGATGCTATCGCAAAGCCTTAGAACGAGTAGCGCTTAGTTTGTCATGATTTGGGAGTCGCAAACGAGATATCGTTCGGACGAATTATGAATGGTAATGCGAGTTACGAAATGGTTGAATGGAGATTCTAAACGAAAAAATAAATGGATGACTTGATTGAAGAAATTGATATGGATCGTATACGAAAAGTTAGCATGACGGAAAGATAGCGTGCATGAAAAAGTTTGATTCGAATGTTTGAAAATGACTCTGAGGATTGGAATAGATGTCGTTCGATAATTAAGTTAGCAAGGAATAATGTGAATTGAGGGAATACGTTGGTCAATGACTTAAGATAGACGGATAAACGATACGTGAATTTGGGTTTGAGAAAATTGATGTTGTGAACTATTCGAGGTGTAATGATCGAATTTGAATTGAATGTCGAGGATATTATCCAGTCGGACGATAGCATCATTCGTACGACTCGAAATTTGTTGCAAAGGAAGATCGTCAGGTTATGCATATCGTCGATGATATTGAGGCGTATCAAAGATCGATATGTGATAACTCGGGGGTACTCTGACTCGATGAATGATGGTCGTGCAAGTGTTATTGTTCGGTTGGATGCTATACTTAAGATTTTGATTGTGATGAATGTTGGATGAAAATGATCGTGTCTTGATGTTTACATTGATAGCCAACGTCGACGATCTTGTCTTGCGTGAGTGCAACTCTAGCCTCGCACATGCGTTGCGTCAGATTTAGGGTGATCGTTTCGCGTGAGCACTGACATGGTGTTTCATGTCGTGGAAATGATCGAACTCGAAAAATCTGGATACGGCAACTTTGATTGTCCCGACTTGTCGGTTTGATGCGAAGGAAAATTATGGGATGTTAGGACTTACGATTGATAAATAAAATCAACTTGATGATTGAGTAGGTCTGATCCGCGTATCGAGAATGAACTAGTCTAGACACAAAAAAGAGTTACGTCCCAATGAGGATGATTATCCCGCTAGAGCGTGCATGGTGATTCATGCCCACCATGGATAATCTGACTCGCGTGAAATCGGGGCGTGGCATATTGTTAAGTCAGACGACCTTGTGATCGATTACGTGAATTAGGATAAATGACTTAGGGAGTATGAAATGTGAATTATGGTTTAGCGATGAATCGTGTCATAGTGTGCTTGACTGAGAAGGATTGATAGGTGGATTATGTCGAACGTGTTTGAAGGGATAGACTATACGAAATGGCTTGATGAACGAGTGATATTGATATATCGTAAAATCGGTTGAACAAGATTTATCGTAGGATGGCTTTGCTGAATGACTCAGACCCCGTGCGACGAATGTCGAAATGTGTATAGGAAATCGATGCTCGATGTTTAGAATTTGGAGTTATGCGAGCTTGGTTAGAAAACCCCGTACCATCGATTTGGTTTGACCTTAGGATGGGGTCAGTGTTGATATCGTTGTTTGGGAACTATGATTCCAGTACTGACGAAAAGACATAGCCTAGCGGTTAGGCAGACGTCCGAGTGCGAAGCGATAGAAAATTGTGGAGGCACCACTCATGAGGCTCAGTTGACATGCACGTATATCAGGGATGCCCGAATATGTGCACGATCCGACTCGAGTGGTGATGGCGGATTCTCTATCACGAGGCTTGGCTGAAATGTATTTATTTTGGGGACACCTAGAATATATGCACGATCCAACAAAGTGATACGTTGAATCAAGTGAGACTTGATGAACGGGAAAGTGTCGAGGATTTTGAAATTGTGAGTTTTGAAGAAATATTGATGGTAATAGGATCATTGAATTGAGACGAGTTCGAATGTTGGTTGATCGGTTGGTGTGCCTTACGACTAAATTAGCGATAGCACGAGCTTGGCTCGAATTGAGGGAACGCGTACGAGTAGTGTGTACGAGAAACGTAGGATGTTGAATCAAGTTATAAGCCGATAAGTGTACTCAGTAAGTTTCGAGGATGAAACTTTTTCTGAGTGGTTTATGATGTAGTACCTCGTCCCGCTCAGTCAATCGGAGGAATCGAAATGCCGACGGCATTCAGACTTAGCCTTGCAACGGCGACTCGAAGACATCGCTCAGGTGGGGTAGTTTCGGTGAACTTGACTTATCGTAGCCTTCACATAATAACTCGCATGTTTTCAACTTGCACAAGTAGGCTAATATAAAAGCTACGAACGCACATAGCTAAGGGAATAATCCCGACGGGTCGATATATGCTAGAACATGGAAAACGTCCTACGGTCGGATTAGAGTTGGTGCACGGTGTGCTTTAAAAATGACACTCGATCCTTCGTCCCGTAGCTTGGGAGAAAGAAAGTTGGTATTCGACACGAACTATTTGTTAGCCTAAGTAATAGGCGTCTCCCGCGTAAATGATCGATAAAGCATGCACGTTTCCTCGAATGTAAGGCTCGGCATAGCCTTGATCGTACTGCGAGCTAAGTTATATCGCATGGCTTATGGATTAAGTCTAGGTACCCAAAGAACTTGGTTGTTCAAGTTGAGCGTATGCACGGTCCCACGGTTTTACGGCTGCAAATAGCCATTTCTTCCTACGGTCTTAAGGCTCGCCACATAGAGTATGAGGCAGTCCCTCGGTTGGGAGTCTCACGTTCCTATGTACGTTAAGAAGAATGAGGCGGTCCCTCAATTGGGAGTCTCACGTCCTATACACGTTAAGAAGTATGAGGCGGTCCCTCGGTTGGGAGTCTCACGGTCCCGATGCACATTATGTAAAGTATGGTTCAGAGCACGAGTTGCTAAGTATAGTTCCAATCGTACCAACAAATTAGGCCATACATTTATATGAGTCTAGATGTCTCGTAGGTGCGTGGTCATGGACAACTTGTCGACAAGGGCATTTGTTTCTTCGAAGGGCACCCCGGAGCCACGGGACCGACTCGGCATAGAATAAAACACGGTATAGCCGAGCTGGGTAATAGGCAATGGTAGTTCGGGAACTTGCATCGGGGATCGCTACCTACAGTGCAAGGGTCCCGTTTGCCAGGCTATGTCCACGATGGCTTGTCGTGCCAATGACCTTTCATATAGATAATTGGTATGCTAAGCGGCGAATCCTCATACAAGGTGTCGGTCGAAACAAAGAAAGTGTAAGAACGGTATGACTTGAGTTATGAAATGTGTACTCGATTGTACCCAAAGTATTTTGAGGCCTAAGATTTGGCTATGCGTAAGACACATGCTTCGGCATACTATGTGGCATCATGCTTGAGTTCTCAACACGAGTTCCACAAGTTGGTTTAGACGTTGCGAGTTAAGTCGAGAAGGTCCGTAGGGCAAGTTGGGTAAAGTTACGTTGAGTTTCTGGGCACATCCTCAAGTATGAGGTACGGCTGCGCTGTCATAACACAAGTATGGGTAAGTCAATAAGTGGCAAGGCACTACCTCAAGGAGGTAGCACGGTCACACGAAAATGGGGTCTATCGTGTAGTTGCGTCTCTGATTATGGCCGAAAGGCAAGCACGACCTGATAGGTTAACGTTGTTGGCACGAGAAGGGTCTAGAGGCAAGGTATGAGATAACATTGTTGTTGCAAGCACGTGGTGGTCTAGACACACGAAATAGGCCAAGGCGTTTGTCATAAAACTGATCCTAAGACAAGACTAGAAGATAATTGATAAGAAGGGACTATATTGCACAAAGTAAATCAAACGTGTTGGTTTTGTATGGGTGGGAGAGAAACTCATTCTACCAGTACAGTTGAGTACTGACACCCACATAGCTTTCATGTGCAGGCACAGGTAGAAGCTCATGGTACGGGGCTCGCTTGGATGCGTCGAGGCATGAGTTCTTTGGCGATTCAAAATGTGCGGCCGCGTAGAGTCAAGACTTATAGGGGACATAATGTATGGACGTCGCCTTCCGAAGCATCCGCTGGCTCAAGACTTGTATTTGAGAGATGAGAGAGAGCTAAGTGACTTATAAAGTGAGAAGAGTGAGCTTGAGAGACTTGTAATCTTGGCCTTGCACCCTACTGTAATCTTGTTCCAATATCAATAAAATGCGTTATTTGAACATCTTGTGTTTCGTTCTAAATTTCTGCTACTATTATTCAATGTCTCTGATTGGGACTTCTGTGCGACGACCCCGTCGCAGCCGCTGTAATTGGCCATTATGGAACCCGCCTTGCACAAGTGCAATCCAGGCTCATGCGGCATCACACCTTAGCGAGGACGATTGCTCCTACGGGAGCGGGGCGTGACAAAGTGTATCTCTGTGGTGAGCTCCAGTGCTTTTTGTAAACAAGAAGGATGGGTCGATGCGGCTATGCATCGATTACAGAGAACTGAATACATACGAAGTATACTCCAATATATGGAAACCTCGTATGAATACATAAGCTGTAAAATGCAGTAGAACCATAATAACTAAATCTTATCCACTAGATAAATAAATGATATAAAAGCAACTTTGAATTTGTCATGTATACAATCGTTGGACGGAGACAAGTCCACTACCAACTATCACAAATAAAATGTACAAGAAGTGATTGATAAAATAACGAGACGAACCAAGCGCAACCGTCTTCGAAAGAATGAAAAAGATCACGGCCGTGGCTAGAACACCTGTAAAATCACAGAAGCACACACCTGGAGAGATAACCAGGTCCTCAGAGGGGCGTAACAAGATACAGGAAGAATATGCCATAAATACTGAATACAAAATATGCCACAAAGAAAGTAAGTGATAAGACAACAATAAGGTAATCTAACCATACTACGGTGTTTATGCAGTTAAGAACAAACCTTCAACGCATGGGCACTCTGGCTCAGTAGCAGTAATCTCAGGTATGGCCCATCAGGATACCAGGGACCTCAAAGCATAACATTCATCGAATGTCAGAGGCCAGCAGTAAATCAGTATCAGGATCCAGGACCGTATCTCCCGCGGAGATAACCGGCAATAGTGAAGTGCATACTTGGCCCATACGTTAAGGAACTGTTCTTCCCATCCAATGCCTAACAGAGTCACATCCATGTCTCATATACCTCTACTAACTGCTAAGTCTCCTAACATACCTCTATTAGCAGTTAGCCCTATCACATGCGCATGGGGGATCAGCCCACACACAAGAATCTCTACATGTACTCATCTCACACATCTTCGTGGTACAACTGTGTCAATGTATATGCGATACACTACAGACGGTAGTCCCTTAACTCTAAGTCCACATGCAATCAAGGATAATAACAAAGTATATCTAATATCACTGAGCAGACAGTAAATCAAGGACAGTAAGAACTGGAAATAAATGAACAGTGATATATAATAAAATGCAAACTGAATGTAAACAGTATAATGGCAAGGTATCTTGCCTGAGGTTATGTGCAAAAGGGAATAATCCAGTAGCTCGAACAAATAATAAACGAAGCAAGAAAAGCCAAGTCCCACAAATGACTTCGGATGCTGCAACAAACATCACGAACGGGTTTGGAATATAAGATATGCCTGGGAAACGCCTGTCCAAAAGTTAAATTCTGGAACAGGGGCAAAATCATAATTTTGGGTCAAAATGATATCCGCTGTTGGCCCTGCTTTGCACCAAAATACGTGCCAATGTCTACGGTCTCTAAAGTCGTCAAACTACATGTCTTCAGATTTGTTTTGATGAGGCGAACCCAATGGCATGTCCAATTTTGGATTCCGGTGGGCCGTGCACAAAATCGTCCGTTGAGTAGGATTGGGGCCCGCCAAAATAGCGTTCCGATCAACCTTCTCAGAATCGGACCAAACTTGGCTCATAGGACCAGAAAAATATTTCGAGTCCAATGACACAAGTTTTATCACGATATGATGAGTGTGCACAAAGTTGTGACTTAATTTACAAATGGTCGATACGGGGGTATCTCGACGGATACGCACTGATTTCGTCGTGCACATGCAACGAAATCGGGTTCCGTCAGTTCCCACATGTGGACAACATCCATACGCACCTTTTGATGCGTATAGTGCGCGACCACGTCGCCCGATTTGTCGGGGCGCACGCCGTATCGGGTGTTTTTCCACTTTTTGAAAACAGAATTTACAATTTTTTTAGGAAACTTTAACAATTTGTAACTTTCTACATACTATATGAAAAGTGAATCCAGAAGGTGCGTTACAATCTCGGTTATGTTGTCTTTGACTACCTTCAATTAGTTTTTACGAAAGTTTAATGGACAGCGAGAAAAGTGACCGACAAGTTGGTGTTTTAAACAGTTTTTAATATTTCAGAAAAGTAGTTTTTCTCCAACTTCGGCTCAATTTTTCGAGCAAGTGGGATGGCCATGTCAAAATCCTCCTAGGGGATCTCGAAGAGGGTCATGTGGGCTTTCTACATGAATTTACGGATCTAGAAACGGAGTTAAAATGAGAGAGATATCGATCGGAAAAGTGGGATACCTTAAAGTGGAAAATTGTTGTTGTTGTCGTCGTGACGACTGGGAGACGGGACTGCTGTCGCTCCGGCGAGGCTGGCACGTACGCCGAAGGGAGGGAGGAGGATGGAGGAGAGAGGAGGAAGAAGATGGAGCCAAAATTAGGTTTGGGTTTCCCTTTAAAAAAACATATAAATACATGCATATATATGTAAAGGAACACAAGGGTTCGGCCACCACTTGTGTGGCTTCAGTAGGTTGGGTTCCCCCCACCCTTTATCGTGAGCAGCTAAGTTGCTGCTATTTCGTGGGTTGATGGGTGGTGTGGCCGACCACCCACCTTAGTTAAATTATTATTATTATTTTTTTATCTAAATCTAATCAAATCTTTTAAATATAAATATTTATATCTATATATGTGTATATCCATAAATACACCAAAAAAATCTATTTAAATCCAAATAGCATTTAAAAGTCAACTATCCAATTATTTAATATATTTGAGCATATCTACATATATATATAAATTCAATCCTTAATAAATCAACTCAAAATAATAATAATATTTAAATAGGAAAAATATGTTTATTAAATTTTCATAAAATAACTTTAATAATAATAATTTTATAAAATCGTCCCAATGGGTGAACTCATACCGTACATCATCATCCGGGTCTAGAAATTGTAAACTTTTGTAAAATATTATTTTATTAATAAAACATAGATTTTTGTACCCAAGTCAATAAATATTCAACAAGTTCTAAAAATAATTTAAAATATTTGTACATACACAAAATATTCCTATATGGCCACCTTAGTCACCCCACATGCTCACATGGGCTTTATTTTGGTTCTGGCCCTGTTCGGGCTGAATTGGCCAAACCGGGTCATCAAAAAAATAAATAAAACCATAAATTATACAAATTCAATTTTAAGTCTAATAAAATAATAAAAAAATAATTAAAAAAGGGGTTTTACATCCTACCCAACTTACAAGAATTTCGTCCTCAAAATTTAGGATTAATATGGTAGATAGGGTTGAGGGATAGGAAGAGTTCGTCAATACCAAAATGTAATTAAATTTTGGAGGAGGCGATAAAACGGCGTTCAACACCACCATGCAATAAAAAATTGTGGAGTCGATATATAGAAAAAATATATCATGGTTATGGAATTGAATAAGAGTTGCTAGTGATGGTAACAAAATTTGATAATCCAGTTTAGAAAATAGTAAGGATTTGAGTAGACCAAAGAGAATAATTTAAACTTTTGGGGAGATGTGGTTCCTCGAGAAAACTGGATACTAATCGTCTTGATTAAGAGTTGGATTTAAGTGAACGATTAGAATCATTCTCGTGTGCTCAAGAATACTTGGGAGGATACGATAACAATTCTAGGGTTAAGGAACGAGGAGTAGTTAAAGACGAGGATACAGCCACATGAGTCGGTCGGTGGCTATCTTCATTTGTGTATAATTAACCGATTGGGCAACCAAAGATGATACCGTGAGTTTATCTAGCAAGTACTGTGCCTTGTCTTTCCAAAATAAGTAAAAGACAAGAAAAACAAAGGTTTAAAAAATGGTGTTATATATTGAGTACGAATTGCGGGGTTCATAGGCGGCGAAACTAATTCAAAAGAGAATTGCCAAGGCTGTCGCAGAAGAGACCCTATGCAGGTTTAACTATGTCTCCATCCGCATAGAATAAGATATGATAAGCGAACCAAAGTGCAATAGGTTGATCAGACCATTATGCACCGGTTCTGATTAGACAATATGTTAGTGGGTGCACCCAATAAAATATGTCATGATCAAGCTTGATAACGAAATAAGCTTGCAAAACTGAAGCTACGTTAGCAGCGTAAGATAGTCAAAATATGAGCAAGGGAGGTACTGATGAAGGAAATTTTAAATAGTTCCAGATCTTTTAAAATCAAGTCTTGCTCGAAGTGTGGGCCTATACGGTTGTCCTAGTATTTCTTTATTTATGGCTTGGTTGCCTATATAAGTTTAGGGTCCTCTGAATTTCTAGTCTGAGTAAACTTATCAACATAGGTCACAAGGACAAAGTCTTTGTTGGGCCGTGAGGTATTCTACCCAACTTAGAAGAGTTAAACTAATAGTTTGATGGGACAACAGGTCAAGCAATCAAGATAAAGTACAAGTTAGGCATTTTAATGAGACAAATAGAACACAATCACATATCGGTCGAAAGAATTGAGTCGAGATTGCATCCCTATCCGTGGTCGTAAAACATATTGGAATCATGGTAAAGATTATAGTTTTGCCATTTTGACCAGAAGGTCATATCATGAAAATAGTGCACAAGGAGACATGTTTTAGTGGGACATGATATATCTACATGAAGGTGGACTTGTCTAGGTCTTACATATGAAATTTGTTAGAAGGAAAAGTCTAGTATTGTACTCCAAATATCCAAGTCACGGTAAGGGACGCCAAAAGATCAAGAATAGAAAGTGGGAGTTTACAAGGTGATAATTAATGCACAAAAATAAACAAGATCAAGTTAAAGCATGAAATAAAATTAATTAGAGAATCCAGTAAAAATAATTTAGGAACATAATTTCGGAGAGAAGATAGTCTCCTAAATGAATACAGTTAAGGAACCATTAAATTATTATTCAAATTACAAATGGGTTAGAAGGTCATAATTAAAAGATCTAGAATTGAAGGAAGGTCGAGTAAGTCAAGGTGGAAATACAGTCACATAGCTTGGTAGATGACTAACAACACTTGTGTATATACTACTATCATGGTAATGGGTGACATGGCAATTAGTGTGGAACACTCAGTAGGGTTATCTTGGGGCCTACCATTAAAATTTAACTCAAGTTTCCTCCAAAAGTTTCAAAAAGAAACTTTCAAAAATATACCACCAAAATTTGTATTCACTGCAAGTCGTTCAATTTAATCATGAACAAATTTAAATCACTTTCATAAATCTCAAAGCAAAATTTTATCACGTTACTACTAAACTTTTCCAAAATTAACGTTTAAATTCAACTATTTAACTCGAGTTCATAATTTACGAATCCATAAAAATTTTACAATCAATCAAAAATTTAACACTATAAAATTTTCAAATAACTCATAATAAAACTCTTAGCATATTAAAAGCAATCTAAAAAATTAAGCTCAATGCACTCATCAATTTTAACTTCTATTCATGCTAAGTTATTCCAACAAAATCACAACTTTTAAATGGTAACTTCCTTTAATCAATCAAAATAACTTTCCATAACATCCTTCGAAATTCTCCGAAAATTTTAATATTAGCAATCACATTTTAAACTAAATTTTCAAATAATCTTATCAGTCAAAATTTTTTTTACCAAAAATCTAAATAGATTTGTAAATCCTCAATCATAGGACACAATTTAAAATAAAGAAAAATTCTCGAAAATCGTTTTCATAACTTTCAAATATTTTAACCAAAATTCATCATCATTACTTCCATATAAAATTTAACATTTACTAAACACAAAAAACGCAAGTTGTACAACTCAAATTTAAATAATTTCTATGGCCATTTTTAAAAGCTAAGATCATTTTCAAACCAAATTTATAACTGTTCAAAGGTGTATAACTATAATATAATAAATCATAAACATCAAAACTCGAAAATCAAATAAATTTTATATTTGTTCAAAGATGTATATATCACCCAAAACTCATAAATATCACAACTCGAAAAGCAAATCAATTTTATACTTGTGCAAGGATGTATAACTATAACCCAATAAATCATAAATATCAAATCTCAAAAAGCCAATCAAATTCTTAAATCAAGGGTATAAAGATTCTAGCTATTTTTTTTCCTCCTTCCTGTAGTATCAATCCTATGGTGTTTACTATTTAGAAATCTCAAGATTAAAACCTTCTTTGGTAGTATCCTACTTTACAAATTACTAATCATTAAATCACACTTTAAAGAAAAACCTTTTAACTCAATTAGAGTCTTATATGTATTCCAATTGCCAATATAACCATTCTAGCCATGTGTTTGACCTATGAGCATATACTATGTAGTCATCTTTCTAGTTGATACTAAGCACGAAATTAAGAATCGACGGTAGAAAGGAATCAAGCAAGATGCAATTCAAGGAATTCGAACGAGAATCCGGAATTTGAAGCCGAGGAAAGAGGTCAAGCTGTGTGGATGAGATTCCTAGATTCTTATCCTATGTTGCAGGCTCACATCGGTACAATTACGTAACCGAATTGACAAACTTGACCTGCATGGGCCACCACAAAAATATGTAATGCTCCAGTCCCAAAATACGTAAGACTAGGTACATCGACATGCTAGCTATATACATACGAAGTATACTCCAATATATGGAAACATCGTATGCATACATAAGCTGTAAAATGCAGTAGAACCAAAATAACTAAATCTCATCCACTAGATAAATAAATGATATAAAAGCAACTTTGAATTTGTCATGTATATAATCGTTGGGCGGAGACAAAGTCCACTACCAACTATCTCAAATAAAATGTACAAGAAGTGATCGATAAAATAACGAGACGAACCAAACGCAACTGTCTTCGAATGGATTGAGAAGATTACGGCTTGGCTAGAACACCTACAAAATCACAGAAGCACACACCTGGAGAGATAACCAGGTCCTCAGAGAGACGTAACAAGATACAGAAAGAACATGCCATAAATACTGAATACAAAATATGCCACAAACAAAGTAAGTGACAAGACAACAATAAGGTAATCTAACCATACTACAGTGTTTATGCAGTTAAGAACAAACCTTCAACGCATGGGCACTCTGGCTCAGTAGCAGTAATCTCAGGTATGGCCCATCAGGATACCAGGGACCTTAAAGCATAACATTCATCGAATGTCAGAAGCCAACAGTAAATCAGTATCAGGATCCAGGACCGTATCTCCCGCGGAGATAACCGGCAATAGGGAAGTGCATACTTGGCCCATATGTTAAGGAACTGTTCTTCCCATCCAATGCCTAACAGAGTCACATCCATGTCTCATATACCTCTACTAACTGCTAAGTCTCCTAACATGCCTCTATTAGCAGTTCGCCCTATCGCATGCGCATGGGGGATCAGCCCACACACAAGAACCTCTACATGTACTCATCTCACACATCCTCGTGGTACGACTGTGTCAAGCTATATGCGATACACTACAGACGGTAGTCCCTTAACTCTAAGTCCACATGCAATCAAGGATAATAACAAAGTATATCTAATATCACTGAGCAGACAGTAAATCAAGGACAGTAAGAACTAGAAATAAATAAAGAGTGATATATAATAAAATACAAACTGAATGTAAACATTATAATGGCAAGGTATCTTGCCTGAGGTTATGTGCAAAAGGGAATAATCCAGTAGCTCGAACAAACAATAAACGAAGCAAGAAAAGCTAAGTCCCGCAGATGACTCCAGATGCTGCAACAAACATCACGAACGGATTTGGAATAGAAGATATACCTAGGAAATGCTTGTCCAAAAGTTAAATTCTGGAACAGGGGCAAAATCGTAATTTTGGATCAAAAAGATGTCCATCGTTGGACCTGCTTTGCACCGAAATACGTGCCAATGTCTATAGTCTCTAAAGTCGTCAAACTATATGTCTACAGATTTGTTTTGATGAGACGAACCCAACGACATGTCCAATTTTGGATTCCGGTGGCCGTGCACAAAATCGTCCGTTGAGTGGGATTGTGGGCCTGCCAAAATAGCATCCCGATCAACCTTCTCAGAATCGGACCAAACTTGGCTCATAGGGCCAGAAAAATATTTCGAGTCCAATGGCGCAAGTTTCATCGTGATATGATGAGTGTGCACAAAGTTGTGACTTAATTTGCAAATGATCAATACGGGGGTATCTCGACGGATAAGCACTAATTTCGTCGTGCACATGCAACAAAATCGGGTTCCGTCAGTTCCCACATGTTGACAACATCCATATGCGCCTTTCGATGCGTATAGTGCGCGACCACGTCGCCCGGTTTGTCGGGGCGCACGCCGTATCGGGTGTTTTTCCACTTTTCGAAAACAGGGAAACTTTAACAACGTGTAACTTTCTACATACTACATGAAAAGTGAATCCAGAAGGTGCGTTACAATCTCAGTTATGTTGTCTTTGACTGCCTTCAATTAGTTTTTACGAAAGTTTAATGTACAGCGAGAAAAGTGGCCGACAAGTTGGTGTTTCAAAACAGTTTTTAATATTTTAGAAAAGTGATTTTTCTTCAACTTCGGCTTGATTTTTCGAGCAAGTGGGATGGCCATGTCGAAATCCTCCTGGGGGATCTCGAAGAGGGTCATGTGGGCTTTCTACACGAATTTACGGATCTAGAAACGGAGTTAAAATGAGAGAGATATCGATCGAGAAAGTGGGATACCTTAAAGTGGAAAACTGTTGTTGTTGTTGTCATCGTGACGACCGGGAGACGGGACTGTTGTCGCTCCGACGAGGCTGGCACGTGTGCCAAAGAGAGGGAGGAGGATGGAGGAGAGAGGAGGAAGAAGATGGAGCCGAAATGAAGTTTGGGTTTCCCTTTAAAAAAAACATATAAGTACATGCATATATATGTAAAGGAACACAAGGGTTCGGCCACCACTTGTGTGGCTTCAGTGGGTTGGGTTCCCTCCACCCTTTTTCGTGAGCAGCTAAGCTGCTGCTATTTCGTGGATTGATGGGTGGTGTGGCCGACCACCCACCTTAGTTAAATTATTATTTTTTTTCTTCTTTATCTAAATCTAATCAAATCTTTTAAATATAAATATTTATATCTATATATGTGTATATCCATAAATACACAAAAAAAAATCTATTTAAATCCAAATACCATTTAAAAGTCAACTATCTAATTATTTAATATATTTGAGCATATCTACGTATATATATAAATTCAATCCTTAATAAATCAACTCAAAATAATAATAATATTTAAATAGGAAAAACATGTTTATTAAATTTTCACAAAATAACTTTAATAATAATAATTTTATAAAATTGTCCCAATGGGTGAACTCATACCATAATCCTCATCTGGGTCCAGAAATTGTAAAATTTTGTAAAATATTATTTTATTAGTAAAATATAGATTTTTGTACCCAAGTCAATAAATATTCAACAATTACTAAAAATAATTTAAAATATTTGTAATTACACAAAATATTTCTATATGGCCACCTTAGTCACCCCACATGCTCACATGGGCTTTATTTTTGTTCGGGCCCTGTTCGGGCTGAATTGGCCAAACCAAGTCATCAAAAAAATAAATAAAACCATAAATTGTACAAATTTATTTTTAAGTCTAATAAAAAAATAAAAAATAATTAAAAAATAGGGGTTTTAAAGGTAATATGGACGTGGAAAGATATATAACATTAGGGGGGAGTGGATAATTCAGAGGTAACAGAGACGTGATTATCCTTGATGAATGCTTTGCTCAGAGGTTATGTGGACGTGGCAAAACATTTAATCATTCCGCTGGGGAAATAATTATCAGAAAACAATTCAGAGGTAATAGGGACGTGACTTGTTTTTGTCAAAGCGAGTTTGGACGGAGTCAAAAACGGGAATGATTCCACTAGGGAAATATTTAGAGGACCTATTATCCAGGTCATATTCAAGACTCTTGAGATACGGATAATAGTTAGATAGTTTTTCGAATCAAATAAACATCGTACTGTACATTTACATGACTGACCACATGTGAACATTATGTAAAAGAGGTTACATATAGTATTTCTTGAGGAACTTGTCGTTGATAGGCATCATGAGCAAGTCACCATCTGACTTGGTTAGCCGGTATGCACCGTTAGAATATACTGATTCTATGATGAAAGGACCTTCCCATTTAGGCTGGAATTTTTCTTTTATTTTGTGCATCATGACCATTGGTCTTCTCACTGCTAAGACCAGATCGCCGACTTGGAATATCCTTTCCTTCACTTTTTTATTGAAGGCTCTGGAAAGGCGTGCTTTGTATAGCTCAATGCGCTGCTGAGCTAACAAGCATTTTTTATCTAGCGCTTCGAGCTCCTGGAGTCGCAGATGGTAGCTTTCTTCGGTAGTCAGCTCGCGGGCTAGGGCTACTCGAAGAGAAGGAATCTGGATTTCTAGGGGAAGAACTTCTTCGCTCCCATACACCAGAGAGAATAGCGTACTGCCTGTTGGAATTCTGACCGTTGTACTATAGGCCCATAGACATTCACCGTGCTTCTCTTTCCAATCGCGCTTGTTTGAAGACACGAACTTCTTGAAAAGTTTTATGATGGTTTTGTTGAAGGCTTCTGCTAGCCCGTTAGCCGCTAGATTGTAGGCAGTAGAGGCTACGTTCTGGATTCGCTTCTTATCACAGAACCGATAGAATGCATGGCTTGCGAACTGTGGACCATTATCATGGATGATCCTACGAGGTAGGCCAAAGCGGTAGATGACGTGATGTTTCATGAAACTGATCACGTTTGACGTCTTCACTTTGGTGAGCGGTATAGCTTCCACCTATTTGGAGAAGCAATCGGTTATATCTAGGATGAACCGATGTCTTTTGGAGGATGGCGGGCTGATTGGTCCTATGACGTCTATACCCCAGGCTTCAAACGGCCAAGATGCTGTCATCGGGTGTAGAAACTCTGAAGGTTGATGAATGAAATCGGCGTGGAACTGGCAAGCTCTACACTTCTTTACGTATTCAACAGCATCTGCTATCATTGTGGGCCAGTAATAACCCATTCATTTGAGGCGATAATGTAATTTGGGGCCTGGTTGATGTGGACCACAAACTCCATCGTGAGCCTCCCGGAGTGCATGTTTGGCTTCTGTGTCTGATAAGCATCGTAACAGTAGCCCGTCGTAAGAGCGTCGGTACAACATCTTGGTAGCTGTGTCGTAGTAAAATCTGAGAGATCGCCTTTGGATGGATACTGCTTCCTTCGGGTCCTTGGGGAGGATTCCATAGACAGCATAGTCTAAGAAGGGAAATCTCCAGTCTTTAGCATCGACGCTTGTTTTCGTTGCGTAACTGTGATGAATATACAAGACATTTTTCACCCAGAATAGTTCTCGACCAGACACTGTGATCGATTACTATGTATTGGTAGGAATAGTCAAGGAAGCAGCGAGATCGGCTAGAGCATCCGCTTCTATATTCTATAGTTGAGGCACATGCTCGATGAAGAATTCGGCGAAAGTAGACGCCAGCTCGATTGTTGCTCTGTGGTAGGGGATAAGACCTTCGTGACGAACTTCATAATCCCCTCGGACTTGACTAACTATTAGCTTGGAATCATCGTAAGCTTCTAGATAGTCAACTCCCAGTTGCTTTGCCAGTTGTAGGCCAATTAATAGAGCATTATATTTGGCCACATTATTGGTGCATGGTTCCACGAGAGAATATGCACGGTGTATAACCAGATGATCAGGTGACACGAGCACGACACCTACTCTAGCCATAATATTTCCTTTAGGTCCTGTTCTTCATGCACCGTCAAAGAACATTCGCCAAATGGTGATTTCTTCAGTTGTAGTGTTAGACTCCACCACTTTATCGGAGATTTCGTCATAGAGTTTGGACGATTCCGGCAATGGATGAGCTGCTAGGAAATCAGCTAATGTTTGGCCTTTTACTGCCTTCTGAGGAACGAAGATCATATCATATGGAGTCAACCGCATTGCCCATGTAGCTAAACGGGAATTAAGAGAGCCCGGTTTTGTCATGAGTATTCTGAGAGGGTTGACTTTAGATATAATGTAGATAGTCTGCCCAGACACATAGTGGCATATCATCTGGATGGCAAATACTAGTGCAAGTCATTCCTTCTCCACCGGTGTGTATCGGTGCTCAGCACCCACCATTGTGCGGCTGAGGTAATAGATTGCCTATTCATAGCTGCCTTCGTTCTTATGAGCAAATAGGGCACCAAGAGAATGGTCCATAGCATGGACATATAGTAAGAAGGGCTTCTCCATTATTGGAGCTACCAATACTGGAGGGCTTGTAAGGTACGCCTTGATGTCGTCGAATGCACGTTGACATTGTTAAGTCCAGACGAAAGATACGCCTTTCTTCATGAGCTGAGTAAACGGTTGACACCTTCAAGAGAGGTTACAAATTAATCGTCAGATGTAGGCTAGCCTTCCTTGTAGTCCGCATAAATCATTGAGGTTTTTCGGAGGATGCATGTCGAGGATAGCCTTCACCTTCTCCGGGTCCTGATGTATACCCTTTGAAGTGATGACGAAACCAAGGAACTTGACACTGGAGACTCCTAGAAAAGACTTGGTTTGATTCATCTTGAGTTGGTGTGGACGCATTAGTTTGAACACCGTTCTCAAGTCTTGGAGGTAGTTGCCCTTGAGATGACTTTTGACTGTGATATCGTCTACGTAGCACTCCACAGTTTTGCACAAATGATCACAAAAAATTGTGTTCATGGCTCGCTGGTATATCGCTCCTGCATTCTTCAATCTGACGGGCATCACCGTATAGCAGTACCTTATAGCAGTATACCCCAACGGTGTTCGAAAAGCTGTGTACTTCTCATCGTCGGGGAATACCTTGATCTGGTTGTAGCATGAGAACCCATCCATGAAGGACATCCGTTCGAAGCTGCAAGTATTTTCAATCATTACGTCGGTGATCGGTAAAGGGAACTCGTCCTTCAGGTATGCAGAGTTAAAATCACGGTAGTCGATACAGACTCGAAGTTTATCGTTCTTTTTAATGACTGGAACGATGTTGGCAACCCAGTCTGGGTGTTGTTCCTCACGAATGAATCCACTGGCAATGAGCTTCTTGACTTCATTCTCGATGGCTTCCATGACGTCTGGCCGATATCGTCGTTGTTGCTGCTTCACTGGCTTAGCTTTAGACAAAATGTTCAGGTGGTGCATGACGACTTTAGGGTCCAAGCCTGGCATGTCTTTATAGCTCCATGCGAAGTCGTCGATGTATTCTCTTATAAGCTGTATAAGAGATTGGCGTTCATCGCCAGATAGACTTTTGCTGATGAAGATTGGTTTGAAAGATGCTTCATCTTCTAGATTGGCTTGGATGACTTCGTCTTCGATAGGTGGTTCCTGTTGTTTGAAGCACATCTCCCACCTAGTATCCATCTTTCGAGTCCATTGTTCAAGCTCAATTGATGGACATCGTCTGTAATTTGATCGGCGAAAACCATGTTGACGGACAGAGTTGCTTTGAACATGTCGCCGACGATGGAGTCTGAGTCCCAGAGGGAGGAATCAGAAGAATGAGAACAATGATCTGCTTCATTATCTGATCTTTTAGGAGTTATTGGAGGAGTGACATAGCCCAAACCAACACCGCTTCGTTGATAGTAGTTCTCGGGTTTGCCTAGAGGAGCAAAGTGTCGTATTGGCAACCGTCGTCCTCGGCCGTAATTTAGCTATTTGTCGCTTTTGATGTCATATCCCATGTTCTGGATGATGTTCTTGGCCTGCCAACTATACCAAAAAAGTTGTATTTTCCCAGAGTCATAGTCAGCTTCTGTGTTGTGCTTGGGAGAAGTAGAGTCTGGGACAAACTTTCTCTCACCAATTATACGACCGAAGATAATTAGTTCTTCATCATTTTTTTGGCTGGAACGATGAAGTAGAGGATATCTTCAGTGTAAAATTTTTCCTGCAGGTGAGGCGTCGTGACCGACATGCACAGGTGTGGTCCTATGCCATTTTCTAGGGCGTATATCGTATCCATGTAGTGGTTTACAGATTGATAGACCTCGAAGTAATTCAAAGATAAACCTTTACTAAGGAAATACTCAAGTTCTTCTTTAGTGATAAGATCATCTACTGAACGTACATTATTATGAGTATTAATATACTCATTGAGAGGATCATCATCTGGAAGAGGAGCCACAGTCTTGGATGAGTTCACCACGTAGGGTAATTCTTCAGGATTGGGAGGACGGGTATCAGCAGGTTCCTCCCAGGGTGTCTTACTGAGAGTGATGGTCAATAGTTTGACCTTGTCAGGGTTCTTCTTTTTCACCCAAATTGTAAGAGGCTTCGGAGTACTTTTTGGGGTAGTACGTCCTTTGACTCGAATAATCAGGGACCATCATTGGAGGATGGACTTGTTTCAGCTTTATTGTCAGCTTCGTTACCATCCTCCTTGGGGGCTAAGATTGTTAAAGTACCAAATCTCCATAGTAAGCTTCGATGCCCTTAAAATGATCGACATCGGCAAACTCTGTCTTTACGACACCGTCGCTGTTGACGTATTTGAAGTACTGGTGAAGTGTGGAAGGAACGATCATGTTCTCGTGTATCCATGGATGTCCCAACAAGATGTTGTATGATACATTAGCATCGATCACGTAGCAGGAAACCTCCATTCGGAGATCATCGATCTGGCATTTGAGACGGATCTTACCTAGCGGATAGCTTCGACCAGCATTGAAAGCCATGATAGTTGTGTTGGTTGCAGATAGCTTGTGCAAAGGGATTCCCAGAATTTGAAGCAAACTTCTAGGAATGATGCTGAGAGAGGATCCTGGATCGATGTGCATGTGGTCCACCATGATCGCCCCGATATACCCTGTATTGTATAGGGGTCTATCATGACGATTATTTTTGAGTAGCATGTCCTCCTGTGAGAAGGTGATATTAGGCACCACATCCATAGTACTGTGGCAGTGGGGACAGGAGACATGATCTTCAGCAGGGGCCTTGACTTCGGCGAGGTAAGAGTCGGCATGTAGTAATACCTCATTTAAGGCCTTTCGCGTTTCTTTGGAGAGTCGTAATAGATCGAACAGAGACAACCTAGCAGGTGTTATGGCTAGCTGAGCCAGTTTGTCAAAGTTGTAGGGCCGATCCATGCCTTCGGGAGCTGGCGCCTTCAGAGACTTGTCAAACCGCGTCTCCTTCTGCTTGGCTTTGTTCGTAGTTGGAGGTTTAGACGGACCGACTTCTGAGCTTGTGGGGGCAGTAGGAGCTTGAGGAGGTACTGCTTCTTCTTGTACGGGATCGTATGTCGGAAGATAAGTCTTCCCCAAACGCATTTCGCCATATAGGACCTCGTAGATGGGAGAGGATACCATATGGCATGACCTGTACTTCTTGCCCCTTTTTGCTTTGGGAGGTACTGCCCCCTGCGTCACTTCTTGCACAAGGTCTAGATGGACCAACATGATCTCACCATGTTCAGTCGTGAGCGGGACCAATGTTGAGTTGTGAGCTGGCGGTAGGTTGACAACTTCTATTATTGTCTTGGGAATTGGGACTACGCCGTCTGGGACTTCTGTGGGAGGAAAGTCACCAAACTGAAAAGAGATCATGTTAGAAGATACGACCTTGTCTTCAGCTTCAAGGTTGATCACTTGGCTGTCGATAAGCTGTTGTATCTTCTTCTTCAGGACGATATAGTCCTTGGTGGAGTGATGCACGTACTGATGATAGAGACAGTACTTGGGATCGTTGAATTGGCTCGCCTCTGCAGGACGTCGTGGTGGAGGCAATATGAGTTGATTACCTTTCGTCAATGTGTGAATGATGGTAATGACATCGTCTTCGTCAAAGGAGAAGGTCTCCTTAGGCTTGTCGGAGGCGCCCTGAGAATTGGAAGCTCCTATGGATGTGTCGACCTTCAGGACTTCTTTTCCTTTACCCCCACGAATAGGGATAGTTTGAGGATGCTTGCCTTTATCTTCGGATTTGGGTGTTTTCAACCCCAGTAGTTCCAAGTAAGGAACGTCATTTTCAGCAGCATCAGCGGCCCCAATGAAAGCGGGCCATATATCATACTTATGTATACCCAGACAAAACTTGACTGTAGGAAGGAAGTTATGTCGACAAGTATCCATAAGTTCTGAGTCTGGTATGCCGAAGGGCATCTTCAGTGCTAGCCGCCAGAAGCGTTCGATGAAGGCGATGACAGACTCAGTCCTCCTTTATTTGGTCTCGATGAGGGTGGACATACTAACATGCATGTCGCCCTCGTAAAACCTGTTGAGGAACAATCTCTCCAAGTCTTTGAATGAATTGATACATCCGTCAGGCAGACTGCAAAACCATTCGAAAGCTACCTCCTGCAAGGTGCTAATAAACAGCTTTGACAAGAACGGATCGTCTCTAGCAAGTGCAGAGTTTGCGTGTTAACGTACGTCATGTGCTGACGAGGAGAAGTCAACCCGTCAAATGAATTCAGCGTTAGCAGCTTGTAGTTAGGAGGGCAAGTAGCGTTCTTCTACTCAGGGGGATAGGTTGAGATATCCCATCTTCTGAAGCTCGTCTTTGTGTGAGATAGTGTCGAGATGAGCGACCAGGGAATCAATTGTATCCTGTAGATTGAGCATGTGTTGGGAAACGGCTGCTGAACGGTTGTCAGCCGTTGTCGGCGATGGACCACCCCTAGCATTTACAAGATTTAGAGGGGGCACAACGGAATGATACTCCTTTTACAGTGAAGGAGGGTTGTTGCTGTGAGCCGGACTAGCGTGGGCCGAGACGTTTTATTGAGGTAGAGGAACAGCCCTAGTAGCTTGAACCGCCATAATACTAGTAAGAATATCGGTGATCTTGGCGAATGCTATTTCAAGACCCTCTAGCCGTTTGCTGGTCTGATCACTGGCTTCTTCAGGTCTTTCTTCGTCCGTCATGTATGTAGACAATATACGAGGAAGAACAGAAGAAACAGTACAACTGGTACTGATACTGTCTGTCTCCGAGTGGACCAGTCCTTCATCTTTGGTAGACGGGGCAGATAGTCGCCATCAGATTCAGAGGGATCATCGTCCTCTGAAAGGCTACCCCCAGTGTGAGGGTCATCCGCTTCAGACTCTGAGGGAATACTACCCCCAGCTTGGGATTCTTCATCGTCCGTACGGAACCTTGTCTTTGACCGAGTACCCATATAAACTCCTTCAGATGTGACAGCCTGCTGGCCATCTGTTGGTAGACTTCTTCTTCTTATTCTCGCAAAATTGAAAGAGAAAGTTGGTTTCGTAGTCCATCGTCTTTGATTGGGGCTTCCGTAAGGGGGACCCCATGAAGCCATGTTGGATGAAACACACAGTGGCTTCTCATCGTCAGAGAAGTACAGCCGTCGAAACACGGATTTTCTCAGAGGCACTCTTGTTGCTTTGGAGCAACAACAGTTGATAATAATACTGGTTCACGGATGTGCACTATGAATTGTTATGTCCTTCCTCGCTTTACGCTTATGATTTATCATGTCGTACAAGTCAACGGAAGGGAGTTTTGCCTTACAACCCATGTTGCATGCATCGCCGAACTTTGCATGTGAGTTCGTAAGGAGAGTAGGCGCATCCAGACTTAGTTCACGTACAGGGGCAACCCCCACACCTAAGTTCTGTGATGTCCTTGAAGACAGCCCCATGCTATACGCGTTGGGGCCTACCTTTTTGTTGTGGGCGCATAGGACTTGGAGACTGGCCTTGGGCGCATATTCCTTTACAGCATGTCTGAGCCTCCTTGATGTGGGCAAATAGTATGGATCCAGAGAGCCTGGGCGCATAGCCTTGGGCGCATGGCTTTGGATGCCCAGCCTGCTGAAGACAGAAGTGTTCTGGTTGGGGCTATGCACCCAAACACACTCTTGGGCGCATGGCTTTGGGCGTATGCTTGGTGGAGCAGCGCTGTTTTCTTCCAGTTTTGCCTCCTTCATTTGTGAGCCTCGTCGAGTTTGGCCAGAGTGTCGCACACCCCGATTCTTGGCATCGTAGTATTTTTCTTTCCCAAGTCTCGGGTGTTGAACACCCTGTTCTTGGTTGTGCAGGAAAGAAGTCACTGGACTAGTAGAGCCCGGAACGGTGTGAGCCTTCTCCATTTGGGGAACTTCTGTGGCAGTGTCATGCACCCATGTGACAGAGTTATCCAGTTGCATATCTGCTATGGCACTAGCAGGATATGCACAGCGAGCCTTCGGAAGCCAAGTCTTGCGAGACTTGTTTGGCTTCGCTGATTTTGAGGGAGTAGAGCCATCCCTCGAGAGAATCTCTTTGTAACATCCTGTTTTCTGAAATTGGAGATTTTTGAAAATTTATTATTTTTATTATTTATTAAGTGGTATTTTAGTCATGGTATGATTTTCTGGTGATTTTAGTTAAGTTAAACCATTTCTAAAGTCATGCTAAGTCATGACTTATGACTTTGTGATTTTGGTTAGTATAACTTAGTGTAAACCCTAGTTTTCTCTAACCTAGAAGTTGCCATGACCATGAGAGCTTAGTCATAGGCTTAGAACATCAAATTAGTGATTTTTAGCCTAAAGGGTATTTTGGTAATTTTCTAGAAATTATTTAGAATTATTTAGATTTATGTATTTTTATTATTATTTAATTATTGATTAGTGCCATGATTAGCCCCTAACCTAGTCTATCCTAATCCATAGGTTAGCCACTAACCTAGAATGATAAGGGGATAGATATTTGCATTGGTTAAAGGAGGATAAATATCTTGATATTTGCTTTATGGGATATTTTCCATAAAACACTCAAAATATCCAACCTTAGCCATGAAAGTCTTTCCCTTAGCTTGGAAGCAACCCAAGGACACCCCCTCCCCTTGTCATGGCAGCCAAGAACACCCCCCCTAGCCCTACACCATTCTATATAACCCCATTGCTTTCATTCATGGAAAATTTATATGAATTTTAATCTCACAAATTCCCATTTCTTCAAACCTACACAACTTGAGCAATATAGATCCAAATTCACTCTAGTCTTTTGCATTGGGACCCTACAACATCAGGGATACTAAGGGAGGATAGCAATCAAGAATTTGGAGGCTTTGGACATCATCAAGTTGAAGGACACACACCCCCCTCTTCTTTGATTTTCCTTGGATTTGCACAAATAGGTAAATTCCCTCAAACTTAGTTAAAATCCTATTTTTTCTTCATAGATGCATTCATATAGGACTACCATAACTGTAGGTCAAGTTTGGTGAAATTTAGGGTTGGTTTGGTGTCCGTATCGGACACGTATCCATGTTTGAAAACCTGTGTTTGATGAAATGCCACTTAGGATTAAACCTTGTTATTTTGTAAAACAAATTATATTTTTGGGTAGCCCTAGACATCCTGAATCCAAAACCCTAGGACTGAGCACGAAATCGTATTGTGTTCGTGTCCAAATTGGACACGAACACACTGTTTAACATCACACTGTGCACAGTTTGATCCCCTGCTACCCGACACTGATTTCTCTACGAATTGGACACATGGACACGTGCCACTTGGCACAGACCTAGGGGCAATGTCTGACAAGACACCCCTAAAGTCTCGTGTCGAGTCGTGTCATGTCGAGTGAGAAAACTCACTCACACTGGTCGAGCACATCCTGTGCACGAGTGCACAGGCCTCACTGACACGACCTTGTAACTTAGACCCGACACAACTTAGACACTGGACCATAACACTGACACATACCCCTAGACCTACCCTACCTACTGACACGAGCACGAGACACAATATTGTGTGTGTCGTGTCCACGAGACGTGTGACTCACTGCACGACGCAATGTAAATAATGTGTATCAGTCGAGAAAACTCGACTGATACGGTGTTTGCGCCGTGTCCTGAGGACACGTGGACACAGTGCAGGGTGTTGGACAGGTACCCTACCCCTAGGCGCACCTTCGTGCACGAGCACGAGACACGGGTGCGTGTGTGTCGTGTCCTAGAGTGAACTGCACGCGTGCACGACGCTGTGCACGCGTGGGTGTAGCCTAGTTTACCCGAGTGGAGTTTTAGAGTGTTTAGACACATAAATCTGTGTCGAGGTGTCGTGTCAGGTACCTAGGACACTAGGATATGTTGTGGGACACAATTACCAACCATTAGTGTCGAGCCATAGCTCGGTTTAGTGCACGAATTTGGGTTTACCTATTATCAAGTGCACAGTACACTGTTTCCTATTTTTGGGATATTTCCCAGTTTTTGAAAATGGATTTCAAACCCAAATTTGATATGTTTTATACATTGTAATAGTGTATTTTAGTATGTATATATGTAGTATATATGTATGTGTGAGTGTGGGTGAATTTTGGGGGTATTTGGTAGTGTATATAGGGAGTTGTGTGTATATACATATATATGTATATATGGACTGTGTGTGTGTGTGTTTGGGGTCTGGAATTGTGGTTCCAGAATCTGGAACCCAGCCCCTCTCTCTCACTGTCCTGTCTTTCTCATTCACCCTCTCTCTCACTTTATATCCCTCTCTCATTTTTCCCTCTCTATATATTTGTAGTATATATGTAAGTATATATATATATATATATATATATATATATATATATATATATATATATATATATATATATATATATATATATATATATATATGATGATATATATGTATATGTTTGTATTAGTTTACATTAGGTCATTGTATATAAATATGTGAGTGTGGGTGATGGTATCATATATAGTATTCCTATATTGATATTGATATTGGGTAGTGGATAGATAGTGTATATCTATATATATAGGTATATATGTATATATAGATAACTTGCTAGGTATAGGTTTATATAGAAACCCTATATTAGCCTATGGCTAAGCTACTAGCCTATGGCATAAAGGCTAACCCTAATTGACTAGTGACCCCTTGACCTAAACACTAACTAATGACCCTTGTTTGACTAGAGTTGACCAAAGTCAACCTAGGGTCAAACTTGACCTAAATTGAACTTGAATTAACCTAGAATGACTAGTTTGACATTGGTTGACCTAACTTGACTAGTAGACCTAGTTTGACTAGATAATTTACCATTGTTGACCAAAGTCAACTATAGGTCAACCATGACCAAATTGACCTAGAAATGGCTTGGATGAACATAGAAGGACTTGTTGACTAAGATTTGACTAAACCCTAGGCTATTAACTAGTTGGTTTAGGTTTGACCTATATATGAGTATACTATCGTGACTTGGGTTTTGTGGAAGGACTTATGTATGGGTTAAGTTAGATACTTAGAGTCAAGTCATGACTTGAGATTGGAATGTGGGATTAGCTTGAATATAGGATTTAGGTTGGTATTATATATATATATATGTGTGGTATACTTGTATAGGTATTGGTTATACCTTAGCCTTGTGGTATTGACTTAGATAGTTGACCATTGACCTAATCACCTTGCTGACTAGTCTTTGTTTGACCCAAAACCTTAGTTGATCTAAGTTTGACCTAGACTTGACCCAGATTGATCATGTTGACTAGTTTGATTAGAATGTTGACCAAGAGCTGACTTTAACCTAGATTTGACTAATCTTGACTTATTTGACCTTGTTTGACCTTATTTGACTTAGTTTGATTTCCTGTGACCCAGTTTGACTATTGAGTTGACCAAGAGTTGACTTTTGACCAGATTGACCTAGAATCATGTAGTATGCATTGTATACTATATTTTTACCATTGTGGATACATTGTGACTTGTATTGCTCTGATTAGGAGCCATACACCTCTCCTCAGACAGTATATCCTCTTCAGACATTCAGTTATCAGGCGAGTACATTCTCTGACCGTTTCATACTTGTTCAGGCTTTACTTCTCGCTCTAGATTACTTTACTTGTTGCTGTCACGTTGGTAACACGGATTGGTACTATATGGATCTTTACATGAGATGTTATCCCCCTCGGGAGCATCGGGTACTTCATGTTATGTGTGTTTCACTATCATCATGTACTCCTATGCTTCCATCATTCATGTGCACTCATGTGATCATGTACTCTCATATTTACTGAGCCCTCATGTATACTATCATGTGCACCCTTTCATGGGCCCCATGTGATATCATGTATAATAACGTAACTTGTATAGATCCTTGTGTATTGATTGGGGAAACGGGGGACTAGAAGTGGACATGTGAATAATTCCAAAGTAGTGTAATCATGTGCAAACTCAGTAGTGTAATCATGTATAAATTCTAGCCATTCATATGCCTATCTTGTACTCTACATCACTAGCCACTTATAGTTCTCTATATACAGTAGATATTTCTTTACAGCTATCTCTTTTACAGCGTATATTTCCTTTCAGCATTTCCTGTATCTTACTCTATTGCCTGTATAGTATTTCCTAACCTGCTATGCACTGCGTGAGATGTATTGTGCTCGTTCCCGTCCTGATTGGACCTGTTGAAAATATTACAGAGGATGAGGAGGAGGCCCTGGTGTCTACCTATTATGGAGCAGGACTAGATGATACTTATGTTGTGGACCCTCAGCAGGATCCACCTGCAGCTGAGGATGTTGCCCCAGTAGTCTAGGCTAGTTTAGCTAGACAGTCTTTCGGTATTATCTTTTTGTCTCACATTCTGAGTTGTATTTTGAGATGTTGAGATATATATAGACTCTTAGACTTATTGTATTATGAGTTGACATTCTGGTGTTATGTTATCCTAGACACTTGGACATTTTCATCTATTCTACTGTTCTCTTTGAGTTACTGTCTATCTATCTATCTTTCATTCTTCTACCCTAGATGTGATTGAGATGTATATTGTTATGTCACCTCCATTCGGAGAGTATAAACTGTACAGGTATTTTTATATTGTTAGATGATTGACCTAGGACAGCGTTCTACCGCCGACACTGCGGTGTAGGCTGGACGTACCCACTTCTCGTGCCCTTACTCTAGGGTGCGGGTCGTGACACTCTTCGAACGCCTGCTGATCGAACTTTACGATCAGCATCTTCTGAGTGCTCCCCACTTTGTCGGTATTGAATTGCGTCACCATCTTCTCGTCAGAGGAAAAGGTAGTCCCCAGCAGAGTCGCCATTTTTGTGGACACACACAAAAAAGAAGAAGAAAACGCTGTCTTTTTTTATTGGCGCAAGGCACCACAAATCGAGTACGCCTGAGAGATCCTACGCTGAGGATCCCCGAGTACAACAAAGAATTCTGGGGAATGGGACAATGGAGATCGAGCGACAGTTGCTCCTTTACTCCGTTAACACTCCGATTACAAAAGTGGGAGAAAACCTAAGAAAATTGCTAACTCTCGGCTCACTGGCAAGAAGTGCAGCAATTTGTCTTTTGAAAATGCTCTCCGTTCTGTCTTTTGAAGAGGGATGATGCCCACCTTTTATAGTCATTCTTGAGCTGGAATGATGTTATGCGACCATATGAAGAAACACGCTGGTTTTTATGTGGGCGCATAGTCCTGCTTTGGGCGCATAGGATGTAGGCGCATACGGTCTCCAAGATCGTGGGTTGGTCGTAGTGTTGACGTGGCCACATGCTTCGGTGTACGACTGCTCGTGGAGACTGACGTGGCCGTGCGCTTCGGTGCACGTTTTGATCATGGCTTTAACTGAGTCAGGCTTGGGCGCATAGCCATTTCTCAGGCTATGCGTCCTCCTTTTGGAGGAGCTGGTCTTGGACGCATGAAACTTCACTGGCTGGGCGCATGGAGCTTTACTGAATGGGCGCATGGAGCTTCACTGGCTTGGCACATGGAGTTCTACTGACTGTTCCACTGACTGGGCGCATGGAGCTTCACTGACTGGGCGCATGGAGCTTCACTGGCTTTGGCGCATGGAGCTTCACTGGCATGGGCGCATGGGTCTTCATTTGCTGAAAAATTTTCATGCTTCTACAGCAGGTAACTGAAAAATTCTCCCCTCCCAATGATCTAGGTAATCAAGATAGTTGTTTAACATTTTTTTATTGGATTCTGGGTGTTGCATTCCGCAAAATCAATCCTAGACAAGATATGCAAGATAGACAATACAAGAAGGTGCACGATAACAAGCCACAATAAGAAGATATAATAAGCTAGGAGCTAGGAGTGCTCTACGACGAGCCACTATAGAGAAAATAGGGAGTGCGCCATGACAGGCCACTATCATGTAAGCAAGAAAAGACATGTACAAAAGTGAACCATGACGAGTCACTATCTAGTAAGCAAGGAAGTTATGTAACATGAGTGTGCCACGATGGGCCACGATCTAATAAGAAAGACATGTCATGGCATGTGAGAAGGAAAAAAATAAAAGTAAGTACATGACATAGAATAATAATGGAACATGTGCTAGTGTCAAGTGTATATACCGTGTACAATTATTATCTAACTATACAAGATCATCAAGATGAGATCATGTTGTCATGTTCAAGTCAAGTTTAATATTAACAAGTTATCAAGTTGGGTCATCGCATTTTAGGTCAAATATAGAAAACATGCAAAGAAGATCAAAAACTGTGATTGAAACTATCAGTCGCCTATGAACTACAATTAAGGTAAAAATAAGAAGATTCTTGAAGCCAAGACGGAGATCTACAACTTTCATGTTTTTTAGTTTTACAAGATTCTAGCTACAAAATACCTTAAACAGACAAAAATGCCAAGTGCAAGAAAGGGCAGTGCAGTATGTACAGGAAAGTGTAGGTGCAGTTTGCGTAGGAAAGCATAGGTGTAGTCTGTGCAGGAAAGCGCAGGTGCAGTCTGTGCAGGAAAGCGCAAGTACAGTTGCACAGGAAAGCGCAGGTGCAGTCTGTGCAGGAAAGCACAGGTGCAGTCTCTGGAGGAAAGCGCAGGTGTAGTCTGCGCAGGAAAGCGCATGTATAGTCTGTGCAGGAAAGCGTAGGTGTAATCTTTGCAGGAAAGCGCAGGTGCAGTCTGAGCAGGAAAGCACAGGTGCAGTCTGTACAGGAAGGTGCGCAGGCTGTATGGTCTGTACTGGAAGGTGCACAGACTGCGCAGAAAGGTGCACAGGCTGTACAGGAAGGTGCAGGCTGCACGCAAGTGCGTAGGTGCAGGCTGTTCATGTTCCCTAAATCAGCACCGAAGTGCATAGGGAACCCATGAACTCAAGGAATGCCATAACTTCCTCAAAATAAGTCGAAATCAAGCGGTTCAAAAGCCAAAATTGGGTAGAATAAAATTCTCCACAACATAGGACCATAAGGTTTCAGAAATAACAAATATTAAGAGATCAAAACCAAGAAAAACAAGAAAAATCTTAAAACTTAGATCTACAAAAATATAACCATTAAAACCAAAAACTTCAAGTGCTAAAGATGCTTAGAATCATAAGAGGAAGAGAATAGAACAAACAAAAATGGCAAAAACATTATATTCAAGATTTGGCAAGATGTACTTGCCTAGGATTGGTAGAGGAGTAAATGTAGACGAAGATGAAAATTAAATGAAGTTAATAGAGGAGAGAGGGAGAAGTTGGTTTTTATACAAAACCCTTCTCATCTAAAACTAACCCAAACCAAGCCATGCCAAGTTGAACCAAACCAAATTAAATCAAGTCAAGATTAAACCAAGGCAAGGCTAAGAAAAACAAGTCATAACATGGGTCACCTGACAAATATCATAATTTCGTACATGTATACTGAAAATAAATAAACAAAAAATAAGAGTGACAGGTATGTCGTCTGTATACACTATTATACCGACGGTATGTCGGTCAAGGAGAAAATCTATAAGTTGGGAAAATTTTAAAATATTTTGAAAACCAAGAAAATATGAAATATAGTACAAAAATACGTATCCGTATATAAATACCGATACTGTGAGATGAGTCTCACAGTTAGCCATGTAGTTTATATTGGACATGTTCTCCCATGTATTTGATTGAGTCATATCATAGAATGAGTACGTTGTAACTGAACTATTATTTTCTTGTTTCGATTTTCTTAACCTACGAGTCCACACTCGGGGCGAGGGATGACTGTCTGCACCTGCGAGTCCACACTTGGGGTAAGGGTGACTGTCTTGAACTAACCAGCGAGTCCACACTCGGGGCGAGGGTTAGTAATTTGTTCAAACTTGCGAGTCCACACTCGGGGCGAGGGTTTGGTATCCGTTGATCTCTTGTTCACTATTTTCTACCAGCAGTTCATTTATGCGTAGTTATTCTCTTATCCATGTTTCATATTCACTTGTCAGTTTCTATCTTTTTTCTGTTTATTTCTTTATACATGATAAACTGTTAGATAGACATGTTTTATGTATCTTACTAGTCCCCTGAGGACCTGATGATCTCTTCAGGTAGTTGATTGTACGGAGTTAGTTAGCTGACCACGATTATAGTTATTTACATCTGCAGAATAAAAGTATTTGCTAGTGATATTACTTTATTATCTTCTCGTGCTTTATATTCCCTATCATGATATATTCTGCTTGTTAGCCTAGTTTATAGACTCATCTTATTTCTCTAGAGTCTAATCGAACATATATGCTACTATGCTGCAGACTACGAACCATAATGTACATTCTTGTTTTATATTCTTCTTGTGGATTGAGGTATAGTTTAACTTATCATATTAGACATGATACCCTATTCTGGACAGGGTATACATATTCGAGTTGGGCTGGAGTCCGCTTGATACTTAACTGGCTTGCGTACGTGCTCGTATCCCAAAAAGCGGGTATAGGTCATGACAAATATGCTATCATGTACGAGTTATCCAATATTAGTCTACCACATGTTTTAGAATGTAGCCCACCCGACACTAGAATCATGCATGCAAGTAAAATAGGTAGAGCAAGTAAAGCAAGTATCATGATGACATATGTATGTGCCCATGCATGCAAGTGACAGTAAAATCGAGATACATGTACTTACCTCTTTGCCGAGAATTGGCAATGTCCTTTAACTCACCTAATAATAGGGAAGATAAAATGGGGAATATTCTAAAGAAATTTCTACTTAAAATCTAAAGCTATTTCTATTAGTCAACAACTAATCCTTGATTTTAACTCTAATTTATTAGCTAGTGATTTATAATCTCCTCAACCCACAAGTTCATCTGACAGTAGACGGGCCCGTGAGAGGACCCTGATACCCTGGTCCAAGCAGTCCAACCATAACAACCTGACCTTAGCTAGTTTAAGCCCACACCATCAAGTCCAACCTATTAGTTTTAGCCAAAACAAAATACATAATATTCCAATAGTCTGTACAGTCATAAAACACCAACCAACCACTAACCCTAAAGCTTCATGAGTTTATTTGAACTCAACGACTACTTTAATATCAGATCACACAGCTCTATGCAATAGCTGCAGTTAGTAGCCGATCTAAAACACCTGCATCAATACCCTATTTCCAGTATTAAGTCTGCCCGTTACTACTCCATGTGTCCAAGTCAGGTCTGGACACAGCACCAAAACCCTATTAGATGCAATCTTCCTTGACTAGTATCATACTAACAGATGATGACACCAAGTGTCCAAACTCTCAAGAAAAGCTGAAACCAATTTAGGAATATACCTGATTCCAACTAATATACTGCGGAGTCCAATACTGCTACCTTCGTGTCCAGAGTAGGTGTCCAAGATGGTTCAGACATTTTTACGACCATATGACAGGCAAGAATAAGGATTGGTTTAGATAGATTTCCTTGGTACTCCTTGATAGAAAAAATAAGTATTCCCAAAGAACAAAATATACAGATCAAACAGTAGCACAGAAGTCAATGGAGGAAGATCAACTCACCCAAATTAGTAAAAAATTGATTATGTCTTTAACACTCGCTCACAGTGGTCGATCAATCAATAGTAAGGAATCGATCACAATAGAGTTTGATCGATCGACCAATCTCCATATGCCTGCTCATTCGATCTAGAGTCGGTTGCAAAGAGTCAGCGACCATCGGAGCCTTACTGCCGCGCCATTGCCTAATTGATCGACAGGGAAACAAATCCATGTTTCGATCTAAGTCACTGATCGAACCAACATCGACACAATGGAGAACTGCAAGAAAATGACTCACCGTCGCTCGTCACGACCACTAAGTCGATTGACACCGAGGAAGTCCAACTAGACAACGCTAGAGAAACCGATAGCGTCTACCATTATCGCCGTGCAAGTGAGCTCGAGTTTGGATGCAGAAGAAGAAGGTGAGATTCCGATGGTAAGGATCGAAACCCTAAATCGATGCTGATCTCAAGCTCTGCGTCTTCGCCATGGCCGATCGGAGCTTGGTCGCCGATGATGAAGAAGAACAGGACAGAATAAAATTGGTGGAGAAACTGGCAGAGCTTTGCTGCGGTAGATATTTACCATTGATTATAAAAGAACATAACAATTTTATGGTAGAACTGGACTTTTACTTCACAATACAAACTCGCTTGTACAAAAGAAAACCTAGGAACAAAACCTAGGAAAAGCAATCTAAATATAATTGTTTAGTTTTTCTGGGGGGTGACGGTAGAGGCTCGGAAGAGTGCTATCAAGTCTGCCTTACTCCTTGGACGATCGGACGTAGCTTCTGCTCTGGCGAAGAAATGCTCTTTGTGTGTGCGGGACTTGCTAATTTCTCTGCTCGGGCTTTATGCGTATAACTCTCTGTATCTTACAAAGGAATCATCCTCTGCTATTTATAGGGCTTTGTAATAAGTAGGGTGTGTAGTAATTGCTTCTTGAAAAGCGGTCGGTTAGGGATTGGTCAAGATTATCCTTGATCTTGTTTGTTGGAAATCAATCTGGGCTATTTATGTTGATTACAACAAATCTGCATTATTTGTTGGAGATCGATCTAGGCAGTTATGATGATTGCAATGAATCTGTATTGTTATGATTGCAATAAATCTGGGCTGCTGCGTTGATTGCACTAAACCTGAATTATTGAGATTTGATCAACTCCTACCACGTGTCCCAACTGCCATTTTTGTGCATGAAGGTTGTCCCCATGACTGAGCCGCATGAGCTCCTGGTGAACTGGTCGGCATGAAGTCCTATTGAACAGAATCGCATAAGCTTCTGATGAATTGAGCCGCATGAACTCCTGATGAACTGAGCCGCATGAAGTCCCATTGAACATAACCGCATAGGCCTCTTTGTAAACTGGACCGCAAGAAGTCCCATTGATCAGAACCGTACAAGCCCCTTTATAATCTGGGCCGCATGAAGTCCCATTGAACAGAACCGCATAAGCCTCTTGTAAACTGGGCCGCATGAAATCCCATTGGGACAGAGCCGCATAAGGACCCATCAGAACAGAGTCGCATGAACTCCGTTAAAACTGAGCCGTATAAAGCTCCATCAAATCCGCGCCGCATGAGCTCCTTTAAATGATTCGCATAAAGAGATTTGGAATTGGTGGATCGTGCCAACTGTAAAAGATTTTTTTATCTCTCTAGGAGCACGTCATTATGTCAGAGTCATCATTTACCTTTATGTCAGAGCTGTCAATCCTTTGTGTCAGAGCTGTCGTACTGTGTCAGAGCATTTAATGAGCCAGTTGCACCAAGAAATGATGGCCAGCTGTAGGGTCATGTTTTGAACTGCATAGGGCCACATGGCTTTTTTCGAGCCGCATGGAGTTCTAAGGGACTTCTTGAGCCGTATAGGGATTTTTGTGCCGCATGGAACTCTAAAGGGTTTTTTGAGCCGCATGAAACTCCCTCTGTTTTGAGCCGCATGGACTTTTCTGTTCTCTTCCATGCTTCTACAAGACCCCCTTCAAAGTTTTCAATTTGTAAAATTAAAATACTTTGAATAAGAAGCATGGCTATGTCCGCATAAGCTCTTCTTACCGCATAGATTCCTCTAGCCGCATAGGATATTCTGGCCGCATACGATATTCTGGCCATATGGACTGATCTGGCCGCATGAGATGTTCGGGCCGCATGGACTACTCTTACCGCGTGGACTGTTCTGGCTGCATAGATGTTCTGGCCGCATGGACTACTCTGGCCGCATGGACTGTTCTTCATGCCGCGTAGGCGTCTTATTAATTGCCTTTGCTCTGTTTTGATTAAAAGCCATCTTTTGGGATAGGATCCCAAGAGTCAGCTTTAAATATTTAGATTTGTTCTTAATGATTACGAGTAATCTTTTGCATGCAGGGGATAGAAATCCAAGAGTCGGTCTCATCTCCTAGGCAGCACACGAATCGAAGCGTCCATCGGTCTACGAGCCCCCCTGTCTGCCTATAAATATGAGTGTTTTTGTAATAGAGAGACTCTTTACTTTCTTTTCTCTTCAACTTTTCTTGCCCTAAGTCGCTGTCTTCTCTTCCTTCTCCGATCATCAATGGCTTCCAAGGCTTCCTCTAGTACGAAGGGCAAAGGAGCGGCCTCTTCGTCGGCTGCGGCGGTCGAAGTTCATCCTGACGTTCATCTCGCTATCGATGGTAATATTTTGTGGAGAAGACTGCACGCTCCAAACCCTAACGAAAATGGCTATGTTGCATGTTTTATGCACAAGCCTTTAATGCGTTCTTTGTCTTCATTGAACTGTCTAAGTTCAGTGCGATGAAACCGTATATACTGTACTGTATGGGCCAAGCCGCATGGGGTATGCCCCATGCCCGAGCCGCATAAGAATTGCCTCATGACTAGGCTGCATAAGCACCTTTAAAACTGGGCCACATAAAATCCCACTGAACAGAACCACATGAGCTCCTGATGAACTGGGCCGCATGAAGTCCCACTGAACAGAACCGCATGAGTTCCTGATGAACTGGGCCGCATGAAGTCCCTTGAACAGAACCGCATATTAACCAACTAAAATAGAGCGGCATGAACTCTGTTAAAACCGAGCCGCATAAGGACCCACCAAAATAGAGCCGCATGAACTCTTTTAAAACTGAGCCGCATAAGGATCCGTCCAAACAGAGCCACATGAACTCCGTTAAAACTGAGCCACATAAGGACCCGTCCAAACAGAGCCGCATGAACTCTGTTAAGACTGAGCCGTATAAGGACCTGTCCAAACAGAGCCGCATGAAGTCTGTTAAAACTGAGCCACATAAGGATCCTGTTTGCCATGAAATATAAAAGAACAGAACAATTATCGGAGGACTGGACTTTTACTTCACAATACAAACTCGCTTGTACAAAGAAAACCTAGGGACGAAAACCTAGGTACAGCAATCTAAGTACAATTGTTTATTTTAGATTTTAGGGGTGACGGTAGAGGCTCGGGAAAGCGACGGTAGCTCTGACTTACTCCTTGGATGATCAGATGCAGCCTTGGCTCCGGGAAAGATCTGCTTGGCGTTAACGAAGAAATGCTCTCCTTGTTCTCTCTGTGCTTGCCTTTGTCTCTCCAAGTGCTTTGGTGCTCTTCTCCAAAAAAATTCCTCTTTACAAGAGAATGGTACCTTGCTATTTATAGGAATAGGATGCAACCATTAGGGTTTGCAATGATTGCCTCCTTGATATGTCGGCGGTTTAAGGAACAATTAATCTGGGCCCTTCATTCTGATTGTAGCAAATCTAGGTAATTAATATAGATTGCATCAAATCTCTGTGGGCAATAAATGTTGATTGCCATGAATACTCGTGACTTGTAATGGCCTGCCACGTGTCTAATTTGCTCGATTTGACTTGATCTGGGCAATTATGGTGATTGCAACAAATCTGATTTTGTTAGGATTTGTTAGCACCAATAATTCTAGGAAGATAAAACTGCCACGTGTCTCAATTATCGTGACAAGCGCCACGTGTCCTCCATTGGGACATCTTGGCAGAGCCGTATATGAGTGGGCCGCATGAGGATGAACGGCCGCATAAAGATGGGCAGCCATATGGGGATGAATAGCCGCATGAAGATGGGCAGCCGCATGAGGATAGGCAGCAGCATGTTGACGGGCAGCTGCATAAAGGATGCAGCCGCATGAAGATAGTTGGCCGCATGAAGGGGACGGCCGCATAAAGTGGGTGGCCGCATAAATACAGCAGCCGCTTGCCTCGGGACTCGGTGGATTCATCCAGCTGTGAAAAGATTTTCTTCTCTTCCTTAGAAACACGCCTTTATGTCAGTCATTATTGTGCCTTTATGTCAGAGCTGTCAGCCGTCAGGACATTAAATGCAGCCAAAGATAAAGAAAGAAGCTGTTAAAGGCCACGTGGCTCTTGGTCTATCCGAGCCGCATAGACGCGTGAGCCGCATGGACCCCTGAGCCGCATGGGCTCTCTGAGCCGCATGGGGATCCTTAGCCGCATGGTCCTTTCTTTATTCTTTTTCGTGCTTCTACAAGACCCCCTTCAAAGTTTTCAATTTGCAAAATTGAAATACTTTGAATAAGAAGCATGGATATGTATAAATTCCTCTGGCCGCATAGGATGTTCTGGCCGCATGGATGTCCCAGCCGCATGGCCTCCTCAGCCGTATGGCCATCTAAGCCGCATTGGCCAACCAGCCGTATGGACTTTCTGGCCGCATAGGTTGTCTGACCGCATGAGCTCCTTGCCATGTCATCCTGCCACGTGTGTAAATCTTTTGTATTAATTGCCTTTAATTTATTTTAGAGCCGTCTATTGGGGGAATCCCAAGGGTCGGTTCATTAAATCTTTGGATTTTATGCCCTGGGTGAATCTCTTTTATGAGAGAGGGGGCGAAATCCGAGGAGTCGGTTTTGTTTTGCCTACAGCACGCGACCCGAAGCGGTTATTGGTCTATGTGTCACCCCCCCTCTTTTGTCCTCCTATAAAATAAGAGAAATTAAGAGAAGAAACTTCTTTACTTTCTCCTTCAATTTAAATCTTTCCTGTCCCGATTGTCATCCTCTTCTTCGATCACCGATGGCTCCCAAGAAGACTGTTGCGGCGAAGGGTAAGAAGGCGGCGTCTTCGTCGTCTGCGGCACCTGAAGCTCACTTCGACGTTCGTCCTGCTATTAAGGGTAAGGATTTAGGAAAGTCATATTCTTCGAAACCCTAACGACGGCTCTGTTGCATGCTTTATGCACAAGCCTTTAATGCAAACTGTTTCGAGTTGTATGGGCCGCATACATGTCCCATAACCATACTGTATGGGGGTATACCCCATGTCCGAGCCGTATGGGAGTTGTCTTAGTGGGCCGCATGAGCACTTCGTAAATCGAATCGCATAACGACCTGTCGATTAGATCCGCATGAGTCCCATGAGTAAGGCTCTGACCATCGCTTGACTTTGTTTCTTTTTATCTTTGATTCTTACGGCAACCCTATCGAAGGCTGAGATCATTGTGAAGGAAGAGTTGCTGCCCTCTTCCAAACAAGAATCATCGCTTGTTAAGGAGGAGGTAACACTGGAAGCGGAGGAACAGAAAGGAGAGCTGACGCCCATTGCGGTAAAGGAGGAGCCCCAGTCTGACGGCGGTGGTACTGGGAGTTCTGACCTTCCTACATTGGACGAGGACTTTGCTCAAGTACATCCTTCATATGTAAAATGGTTGAGGGATTGGTATATGCGCCCCCGCAACTAGGATTCGTGGGCTCTCACAAATGTCCGTCTTTTGTCTTGATATTTCTGTCTGTTTTTAGCTGCAGTTTGTATTTTGCTTCTTTTTGGACATCAATGTAATCTTTTTTTTTCTCGTCTGAATGAAATAATAGAAAACTTTTTTGGCTTGCTCATGAGATGTAGTCGTGTGATTGTAACTGATTTTGAACAGAAAGCATTCGCTCTGTTCTTTTTGTGGACCTATTATCCGTAGCGTACCCTGGTTCTGGATACGGATAATAAGTTGGGAGAGAACCAACATACTTACTCAGAGGTATGAGGACATGGTAAATATGAGGGTTTCTTCGATGGAGACTTCCCACTCAGAGGTAATGAGGACATGGCAGGAGTGGACTCGACGGAAGATATTTGTGGTCAACAGAGGACATTTGTGGATCTGTTATCCTTGGCGTACCCTATTTTTTTTGGTACAGATAATAATTCGAGGGAGGACCAACATATTTACTCAAAGGTAATGAGGACATGGCAAATATGAGGGTTTCTTCGATGGAGCCTTTCCACTCAGAGGTAATGAGGACATGGCAGGAGTGGGCTCCATGAAGGGGTATACATAGAACGACTCAGAGGTAATGAGGACATGGAAGTTCTATGTAGAGGGGTGATTTGTTTTTGGCGGAAGTGAAATGACTCAGAGGTAACATCGACGTGGTCGTTTTAGAATTTTTGTTGATCTGTTACCCTTTTTGTGCACTGAGAGTGCGGATAGTGGATCATGAGGAAGGATCTCTTTCAAAAGAATAAGTTCAGAGGTATGGTTATACATGACTTACTACCTAAAAGAGTGACCGAAATATGAGTTCAGAGGTACCTGCGGGTACATAACTCGATAATCAGGAATTTTGTGAATGTGAGTTCAGTGGTACCGGCGGGTACATGACTCGATAATCTGGAATTTATGGATGTGAGTTCAGCGGTACCGGCGGGTACATGACTCGATAATCTGGGATATTTGGAGGAAGAATGTGAGTTCAGTGGTACTGGACGGTACGTAACTCAATCATCTGGGATTTGGAGAATGTGAGTTCAGCGGTACCGGAGGGTACATGACACGATAATCTGGGATATTGTGAATGTGAGTTCAGCGGTACCGGAGGTTACATAACTCGGCAATCTAGAATTTAGAGAATGTGAGTTTTGCGGTACCGGCGGGTACATGACTCAATAATCTAGAATTTGGAATATGAGTTCAGCGGTACCGGCGGATACATAACTCAATAATCTAGAATTTGAAATATGAGTTCAGCGGTACTGGCAGGTACATAACTGAATAATCTAGAATTTGGAATATGAGTTCAGCGGTACCGGCGGGTATATAACTCGATAATTTGGAATTGGAAGAATGTCGTTTAGACATAATAATTCTTCAGAAACTTGCCATTGACGGGCAACATGGGCAAGTCTCCGTTTTGTTTTGCGAGGCGGTAAGCACCGTTGGAGAATACGGCCTCAATGATAAATGGACCTTCCCATTTTCGCTGGAATTTGCCGGCAGTTTTGTGAGTCATGACCATCGGTCTCCGAACTGCCAGAACGAGATCGCCCACTTGGAATGTTCTGATTTTAACCTTCTTGTTGAAGGCTCTGGAGATGCGTGCTTGGTAAAGCTCGATTCGTTGCTGAGCCAGTAGGCGTTTTTCATCTAAGGCCTCCAACTCTTGTAGCCGGCGACGGTAGTTATCGTCCGTCGTTAATTGGTAAGTGAGAGCGATGCGGAGCTAGGGGATTTGAGTCTCCAATGGGAGAACTGCCTCACTCCCATACACCAGAGAGAATGGTGTATTCCTGGTGGCTGTTCGTACTGTAGTACGATACGCCCATAAGCATTTACCAAGTTTCTCGTTCCAGTCGCGTTTGTTGGAGGACACAAACTTCTTGAGTAACTTGATGATGGTTTTATTGAATACTTTTGCCAACCCATTTGCTGCCGGATTGTATGGCGTTGAAGCAACATTCTGAATTCTGTGCTTGTCGCAAAATTGATAGAAGACATGGCTTGCAAACTGCGGACCATTATCGTGGAAGATCCTTCGGGGCAGTCCAAAGCGATAGATGACATGATGCTTGAGGAAGCTGATCACATTTGAAGTCTTTACTTCTGCAAGCGGAACAGATTCTGCCAATTTGGAGAAGTAATCCGTGATTGCGAGTATGAAGCGATGTCCTCGGGAAGAAGGTGGATTGTCAGAGGTTCTTCTAATCCTGAGGCCGTCTCAGATCGAGCTTGTACATCTTCATCCAGGTGCCTCTTCGACTTCTCGTATAAGCAGGAGTCTGAGTAGTAGGATTCGACCCCTTTGAAGGGATCGATGTCGGCAAATTCTGTCCTCACGAAGCCGTGTTTGTCGACATACTTGAAGCACTGGTGTAGCGTGGAAGGCACGATCATATAATCGTGTATCCAAGGGCGCCCCAAGAGGATGTTGTAGGAAGTGTCCGCATCTATGACAAAACAGGTTACTTCTGAATGGAGATCGCCAATTTAGCACTTCAAGCGAATCTTTCCGATCGGGTAGCTCCTGTCCAAATTGAAACCGCTGATGGCGGTGCTTGTTGGCATCAGACGATGCATAGGAATACGGAGATGATGTAACAGACCCATCGGGATGATGCTTATAGAAGAACTAGGATCAATGTGCATCCGATCCACCTTTACGTCATCGATGTATCCAGTGTAGTATAACGGACGATCGTGCAGGTTGGTCTTAATGAGCATATCTTGCGGAGTGAAGACAATATTGGGCATCGCTCCTGTGCAAACGATGTCTTAGATATTTGCCGGTGGGCTCTCTTCTGTGAGGTTGACCTGAGCCAGATAGCCGTCGACATTCTGGAGTACATCGCTCAAAGCCGTGCGAACATCCTTTGAGAGTCTCAGGAGCTCGTATAATGACAATTTGGCCGATGTGTTGGCCAATTGTGCCAGGATGTCGAAGTTGTAGGACCTCTCCAGCCCCTGAGGTGCCTCTTTCCGGAGGGATTTGTCAAAGCGAGTCTCCTTTGGCCTATGCTTGTCGGTCGTCGGAGGCTGAGAAGGTCCTAGATCATCAGCAGTAGCTGGCTGATGATTTTCAGCCGAATTATCAGCCACAGGTTGGGATTGAGCACTAGACCGGGTAACGACAACCATGACTTCTTCGACATCTGTCGAGATTGTGCGGCAGGATCTGACTTTTCCATGCTTCTTCTTACGAATGGAAGGGGGTATGGATTGAGTCACCTCGAGTACCAGGTCCGGATGGACCCACATGACCTCCCCTCGTGATGTGATGAGGGGCACTAGACCAGCAGCCTGATCCCGAGGAGGTAGAAGATTAGCAATCTCCATTGTCGCCAGAGGGATGGGTACCATACCGTCTTGAGTTTCGGTTGGAGGAAAGCTGCTAAATTGTACTGACACCATATTGGCTGCCACGGTTACCTCTTCAAAATCAATGGCCAGAGCGTTCGAATCGATGAGATGTTGGATTTATCGTTTCAGTTGGTAGCAGTCGTGTGTAGCATGGTGGACGTAGCGGTGGTAATGGCTGTACTTTGGGTTCTCCATTTCTGCCGGCCGAGGTTCCCGTCTTGGTGGAGGGAGTTGAATTCTGTCTCCCTGTATGAGCATGTCCAAGATGGGCTTGACATGGCCGTCTTCGAAGGAGTAGGTCATTTGTGGCCATTATTTGTCCGTCGGTTTTGACTCAGGTTTCTGGGCTGTGTCGGCCACCATAGCCTGCTTGCCCTTGTTGTCCCGATTATTGGAGGAGTTACCACCATTGTTGTTGTTGGTATTAGGGCGCTTGCCCTGGTCCACTACCAAAAGTTGTCCATTTAGCGACGGCCAGATCCGTCGCGAATCCGTCGGTAATATAAATTACCGACGGCATAGCGACGGATATTTGATGAAAATGGCCGTCGGGAAAAACGTCGTCGCTAAAATTGGTCCGTCGCTAAGCCGTCGGACAAATGATTAACCGACGGACTAGCGACTGATTACCGACGGTTGCCTTTCAACGGATTAGCGACGGATTAGCGACTTGTTTCCGTCGGTTTACATGCCATATAATATTAAAATATCCGTCGCTAAGCCGTCGTAAATAGGTCGGTAAAAGCGTATCAGAGAGGTTCCTGATACGCAAAATCAGTCGCTATTCCGTCGCTATTCCGTCGTTACCCTCGACGTTATAGCGACGGATGAGTGACGGGTAGGGCGTCGGCCTGGTTCTGGAAAGCTTCCATAATTCCAGAACCATGTCGACGGATAATGGGTCGCTAGGCCGTCGCTAGTCCGTCGTCATCCTCGACAGATTAGCGACGGATTAGCGACCCATTATCCGTCGACATGGTTCTGGAAACCTACCATATTTCCAGAACCATGTCGACGGATTTGCCGTCGCTAGGTAGTCGATATTTCGTCGCTAATATTAATTGTACCCAGTTAGCGACGGATTATCCGTCGCTCGCCCGTCGGTAACTGCAAATATTTATATAACCCAGTTAGCGACGGATTATCCGTCGCTCGTCCGTCGGTAACTGCAAATATTTATATAACCCAGTTAGCGACGGATTATCCGTCGCTAGTATGTCGCTCATCGGTCGCTAAAAAGATATATCCGTCGCTAAGTAGTCGCTAGTCCGTCGCTAAATGCAACATTAATAAAAAAAAATTACAGAAACATTCTATTTCCTTTTCGTAAATATTACACATATTCATAATATCCAATATCCAAACATCCATGTACGATCAACAAATATCTAAATATCCAAATTCATAATATCCAATATCAAACAGAAATATCCAAACATCTATGTACAAATATCCAAACACAAATACACAAATTCATAATATCCAAACATTCATGTACGCTTCCAAAATATCCAGAATTCAAAATCCAAAAACAGTACAAATATCCAAAAACAGTACAAATATCATTGAGATGGATCGCGTCGTCGTTCGGCTCTGCGGATGTACTCTTCCACCATATACACCGGCACCTGGGACAACACATGCTCTGGAAGCGTGCGGAGCTGCTCTGGCGACATCAATTCCATGAGCCCAATGAGCGCAGTATCCGGTACCAGGCGGACCTCGGCAGAACGGTCAAATGAATAACGTCCAGGGTCGGAAGGACCGGCAACCGCACTAGACGGACCGGGAGCAGACGGATCTGGACCGGGAGCAGAAGAAGGACGCGGAAGGCGCTCCAGCACATCCGACATTAGACTCCGCATTTCCCAATAAGACAAGTCCCAGAAGATACTCCGTTTGGTCCAGTTATGGCTTTGTCCGAACCCCTCGACACGATGGTTCGATGGATCTTCCATTGCGGTGGGCAATTCCTTTACAGCTTTCCAAATATCGTATCCCAAAAATCTGGCAGGAGGTTGAGAAAATTCTTGTTTTCCATATCTGAACGCGTCCTTATTCTTTCTCCAAGGATGGGTCGCGGGCAGAAATTGACGGTGACAGTCAAAGAAAGAAGTTTTTCCTCCATGCCTAAGGCGGAACGCCTTAATATTTTCCATGCATATCGGACAAGACATGTTGCCGTGCGTACTCCATCCCGACAGCATACCGTATGCTGGAAAATCATTGATTGTCCACATGAGTGAAGCTCTCATCTGAAAGTTCTGTTTCCTAGAAATATCATAGGTCGTGACGCCGATCTCCCACAGCTGTTTCAGCTCATCCACCAACGGCTGTAAATATATATCGATGTTCTTCGTCGGATTTTTAGGACCGGGTATGATAGCTGTCAGAAACATATAAGGAGTCTTCATACACATCCATGGTGGCAGATTGTAAGGGGTAAGAATGACCGGCCAGCATGAGTACTGAGATCCCGACTGTCCGAAAGGGGCGAAGCCATCAGCACATAGCGCCAGGCGTACATTTCTAGGCTCTGCAGCAAAATCTGGATGACACAAATCAAAATGTTTCCACGCCTCTCCATCCGAAGGATGTGACAATTCTCCTTCGTCCTTTATGCGTTCTTCGCTGTGCCACGTCATGTGTTCTGCTGTATTTAGAGACATATACATCCTCTGCAAGCGCTTCGTGATCGACAAGTAATGCATATACTTGTAAGGACGTCGTTTTCTAGTCGACTTTCCTTTTCCCTGTACTGGCTTGTAACGATCCGCATTACAGAAGCTGCAACTTTCTGATACGCAATTCTCTTTGTAGTACAACATGCATCCGTTGCGACAACAATCTATCTTCTCGTACCCCAGTCCCAGTTGTCGGACCATCATCTTTGACTTGTAGAAGTTTTTTGGTAGCTCTTTTGATTCCTTCGGTAACACCTCCTTGATTACTTCTGTGATCCGATTATAGCAAGCTTGTGGCAAGTTAAAATCAGACTTTATGTTCAACAACCGCATCGTCACTGACAGTGCGGAATGAGTCTCACAACCAGGATATAGAGAAGTATCTGCGTCCTGAAACATGTCATAGAACTCCTTCGCCTCGGGATTAGGATCCTCCGGATCAAAATTAGGCCCTGCCGCATCATACACCATATCTCGTGCAAGGTTCTGCAGATCTCCATAATCAACAGAGCATCCGTGGTCTTCGATGACATCCGTTGCAGCATTATCATCAAAAGCATAAGTAGCAGCTTCCGCAGCCTGTCTTTCCGAATATAGTTCACCTTGCGATGACCACAGGCCATAATTACGTACGAAACCCTTACGGGTCAAATGATCTCTCACAGTCACCACTTCTTCGTAACGTCTATTGTGACATTTAACACATGGACACTTAATTTTGTTACCGTCCATGTACTGAGCTTTGCTCATTGCATAATTAAGAAATACTTCCACGCCTGCCTGAAAATCGTCACTCACACCAATTCTACTCTCGTGTTGCCGTTTGTACATCCATGTACGATCAACAAAATAACGACTCATCCTCAATTTGGATGTGAAAATCTGTATCGTAAGACAAACTAAACATAAGAATAGCCCGATACCGATACTCATAAATTTGGATTAGGGTTAGGATGTTAGATATAAGTGAACTAGGTGATGTAGAGTACAATATAGGGAACTGTGAATGGACTGAAAGTTGCACATGAGAAGGTTCAATGAAGGGCCCATAAATGGGTTCACATGATAAGTTAGTAAGAATCCACATCACTATACATACTCCCCCGTCTCAGGAGTGTGTCTGGCTCCTATTTAGAACAGCACAGGTCACAACATGTCCAGAATAGCAAAACAGAGCTCTACAATGTATATCGGTATCGGACTATTCCTACGAGTATTGGTATCGGCGATATCAATACTCGTGTGAATAGGAGATTGCAATATAAGTCTAAGCTATCTAGCTAACATGTATACTTGCATTTATATTGTATCATAACTTGTATCTAGTTACCTTGCTAATCATGTATATACTCTTAACATATATGTGAAGACACTATACTAACATGTATTTAAATCAAGGTTCAAAGTATCGGTATCGGAATCGGTATCGGACTATATATTCCTACGAGTATTGGCATCGGCGATATCAATACTCGTGTGAATAGGAGATTGCAATATAAGTCTAAGCTATCTAGCTAACATGTATACTTGCATTTACATTGTATCATAACTTGTATCTAGTTACCTTGCAATATAAGTCTAAGCAATCTAGTATTGGTATCGGCGATATCGGTAGTATCGGCGGTATCGGATCGAAGTATCGGATTTTTTTGGTATTGGAAAACAAATAATTATTAAGTTATTCTCAACAAGACCAACCTCACATTGAAGAATGACAAAATCTACTTACTACAAATCCTTCATACTTGACATCATGTACACCATCTATTCAAACATGATGAAAGAATACCCAAATAAAGAACAAGATCATACCCATGATGGAAGAGATGACACATAAATAACTCATCATACTCAACAAATAACTACCCAGATCAAAGAAGTACAAGATAACCCATACCTATCCTGGAATATCTTACTAGAAGCACACTGTTGTACGGACACAAATACGACACGACATAATAGGGGGACACTGCGACGATTCGGCACCAATTTTGGGTGTCTTAATGTATTTTCGAGTAACCATATTGTATTCAATACATGTCGTGTCTTAACGTATTCTGGAGTGTCGGTGTCATGTCCAATAGGTGTCCCACAGGACCCCCGACCCCCCTGCCCTCTCCACCCCCCACCCCCCGCCCCCCGACCCCCCTGCCCCCATTCCCGACCCCCCCCGACCCCCCTGCCCCCATTCAACACCCCCCCGACCCCCCTGCCCTCTCCACCCCCCACCCCCCGACCCCTCTGCCCCCATTCCCCACCCCCCCAACCCTCTGACCCTCATTCCCCACCCCCCCACCCCCTGCCCCCATTCCCCACACCCCCCCGACCCCCTGACCCCATTCACCACCCCCCCGCCCTCTCCACCCCCCGCGAAGCCGACCCCCCCCCACTCCCCCCCCGGCCCCAAAACCCAAAATTAGAGAAAGAGAAAGAGAGAGAGAGAGAGAGAGAGAGAGATACCTGGTAGAGAGAGAGAGAGCCGCGAGAGAGAGAGAGAGAGAGCCGCGCGCGAGAGAGAGAGAGCCGCGAGAGAGAGAGAGAGTTTTGGGGGGAATGAAAAATTCTCCCCCGTCGGTTCAATTTAAGTTAGGGCACAGAAACTAGCGACGGAATAGCGACGGAATAAATTAGTCGCTAAACCGTCGCCAATTAAAAGGTTTTTTTCGACGGATATATCCGTCGCCAGTTAGTCGCTAAAGTTCCCGCCAATGTTTTAAAGATTTTGCCGCCAACATTTGCGACGAATAAGCGACGAAAATCCGTCGCTAACGTTCGTCGACTTAGCGACGGAAACCCGACAGATTTTTACATTTAAAATTGGAAAAAATTATGTTATGTTGTCTGTCGCTACTCCGTCGCTAAGATGTCGGAAATTGGTCGCTATTAGCGACGGAATCCGTCCGTCGCTAAACTTTCGTCGGTAAAGTGGGGTATTTTAGTAGTGGTCCTTTCCCTTCGAGATGTGTAATCCCAGTTGGCGAGCCTTCTTCAACCTTTCTTTAGCGCTAGTGGCACTGATGATAAACGTCTTCCAATCCTTAAATTGACTTTCGCCCATCTAGAGACTGATTGTTGGGAGCAATTTCTTTTGGCAAATTTCAATCAAGGAGGAATCCGGGTTACCAGACGGCAATTTCATTACGGTTTGGCAAAATCGCTGAATATATTTCCTTGTCAGCTCCTTCTCCCCCTGGACGACGTCCATTAGGGTGTACATTGTGACATCCTGTCCTACTTCGTAAAATCTCTCCAAGAACATGCGCTTAAAGCTGGCGAAGGAGTGGATACAGTTGTCTGGCAGGTTATAATACCAGTCGAAGGCGACCCCTTCCAATGCCCCAATGAATAATCGTGTAAGGATGGCATCGTCATGGGGTAGATGGTCGATGGTGACCTCGAAGTAAGTGATGTACCGACTTACGGAGGTCTTGCCATCATAAGGATTAATGTTGAATGGCTTATATCTTGGTGAAAAGGGGACATCCCTCTATGCAGCAGGGTAAGGTTGTCGTATTCTGAGGTCTTGGGAGTTTTCTCGAGCGTGAAACATGGCTCGGAGCTCCTGGACCCCTCTTCTTGCTTCTCTGGCCTCATCCGCAACGGTGGGAGCCGACGTTTCAGGAGGATTATTGCCCGGGTTTGGTGCCGCTGAATTTGTGTCTGGATTGACCGTGGGACCCGCGCTTGTTTGGCCAGGCGTCCCTCCTTGCAGAGTTGGAAGGGCCGCTTTGATCTCGTCTACAGACTTGACCAAGGCGTGCAGTATGGCTTCCAGAGTGTCGATGCGTTGGCGATCACTGGAACCACCTTGATTGCTGTCTGTCATGAACACCGTCCTTACATAAGGAGAGATAGAAGGAACGGTAGAGGATGTGCCCTCCGAATCATACCCCTGTACCGAGAAGTCATCGGGGTGTGTGGGAATGTTCTCCTCTTGTTCGGACTCAGAAGGAATAGTACTCCCAGCTTCAGAGCTTGCTTCATCTTGAGAGTCATGGACATCCTCGGGGAAGTCGGCACCTGCTGTCTCTGATGGGAGAGTTGTTTCCCCGGGCTCATCTCCTTGGAACATCGGATTATCGTGGATGTTCTGAGGAGTGCTACCCCCAGTTTCAGTAACCCCCAGTGGTATGGATTTCGTCTTCGAACGGGAACCTTAGAAAACTCCGATGGTGGATAACCGTTTAGACGACAGTTTCTTAGTCACAGTGGTTGAGATCTTCGGGCTGGAAACGTTTATCTTCTTCCCTCTCCCATGAGTGGAGTTGCAAGAGACGACGGGTGGCGCCTCCTCTGAGCTCGGCTATTGTAATCTTTGGAAGACAGACTGCCGGTCTTCTCGTATTGTCGCATTGTTGCAACAGTAGTTGACAATGATTTGGGTACAGTGATATCCGTGGGAGGACTCTTTGCATACCGGGGCTTCTTCTCTTTCTTTGCGTTTGTGGAGGATAACCTCACGCAAGTCAGACGGGTCTGGAACGACCATGTTTGCTCCCTAGGTTTTGGGAGACTTTTGGGAACCACTCTATCCATTTACTGACGGGGGCTGGACTCGAGTGGTTCCGTACAACTTCCCATCAGAGGCCCGCATAACAGTATGTGGGACGCTTGGATGGTCAGAGGTCGGGTCAGCGGACTGAGCTTGCCAAACTCGTACGGCCCTAGGCTTCTTCACTCTGGTGTGTGAGGGCACATAATAGGAAGAGTCGAAGTGGTGCTGGCGAGAGTCAGACATGTCTTCTCGGGAGTATAAGAGATCAGGACCATAGGAGAGGCGGTCGAAGACTGAGCCGCGTGGAGCAGGCGGCATGCGGCTGGAATCAATAGTCTTCATGCGGCTGGCAGTCGTAGCCGCATGGGCTTTGTTCATGCGGCTGGAAGTCTCAGCCGCATAGGTCTTCTCCATGCGGCTGGAAATCCTGGCCGTATGAGTGTTATGCATTTGGCTGGAAATTTCGACCGCATGGACATCATTCATGCGACTGGCAATCTTGGCCGCATGAGTCTTCGTTTTGCAGCTAGTGCCTTTGTTCGGCTTCTTCCTAGAGCACATAGAATCACTCTTTGCTCCTGAAAGTCCAGCATCGTAGTACTTTCCTCTGCCGGACTTGGGGACAGCAGAGTCCTCTATGGCTTGAAGTACGGCCACATGAGAGTTGCCTTCGCCGTCTTGGGCAGCAGATAGTACTCCATCCAGAGCTTGGGGAGGAGCAAATGACTTTGGCCTCCACTCCCTACGATCCTTCTTTGTGCAGGTTCGCTTCTGGACCGGGCCAGCACTTCCTTCAGAGAGCATTACTTCGAACGCCTGTTGGTCGAAGCGGACGACCATCTTCTGTTGTGTGGAGCCAAGTTTGGCTGCATCTGATTGCGTCATCAACTTCTCAGTCGTGGAGAAGTTTGTCCACAGCAGAGTCGCCATCGTGTTTGCCATGAAATATAAAAGAACAGAACAATTATCGGAGGACTGGACTTTTACTTCACAATACAAACTCGCTTGTACAAAGAAAGCCTAGGGACGAAAACCTAGGTACAGCAATCTAAGTACAATTATTTATTTTAGATTCTGGGGGTGACGGTAGAGGCTCGGGAAAGCGACGGCAGCTCTGCCTTACTCCTTGGACGATCAGATGCAGCCTTGGCTTCGGGGAAGATCTGCTTGGCATTAATGAAGAAATGCTCTCCTTGTTCTCTCTGTGCTTGCCTTTGTCTCTCCAAGTGCTCTGGTGCTCTTTTCCAAAAAAAGTCCTCTTTGCAAAGGAATGGCACCTTGCTATTTATAGGAATGGGATACAATCATTAGGGTTTGCAATGATTGGCTCCTTGATATGTTGGCGGTTTAAGGACCAATTAATCTGGGCCCTTCATTATGATTGTAGCAAAGCTAGGTAATTAATGTAGATTGCATCAAATCTCTGTGGACAATAAATATTGATTGCCATGAATACTCGCGACTTGTAATAGCCTGCCACGTGTCCAATTTGCTCGATTTGACTTGATCTGGGCAATTATGGTGATTGCAACAAATCTGATTTTATTAGGATTTGTTAGCACCCATAATTCCAGAAAGATAAGACTGCCACGTGTCTCAATCATCGTGACAAGCGCCACATGTCCTCCATTGGGTCATCTTGGCAGAGCCGCATATGAGTGGACCGTATGAGGATGAACGACCGCATGAAGATGGGCAGTCGCATGGGGATGAACAGCCGCATGAAGATGGGCAGCCGCATGAGGATATGCACTCGCATGTTAACGGGCGGCCGCATAATGGATACAGCCGCATGAAGATGGGTGTCCACATGAAGGGGGCGACCGCATAAAGTGGGTGGCCGCATAAATACAGCAGCCACATACCTCGGGACTCGGTGGATTCAGCCAGCTGTGAAAAGATTTTCCCCTCTTCCCTAGAAACACGCCTTTATGTCAATTATTATTGCGCCTTTATGTCAGAGTTGTCATATGTCAGAGCTGTCAGCCGTCAGGACATTAAATGCAGCCAAAGATGAAGAGAGAAGCTGTTGAAGGCCACGTGGCTCTGGGTCTATCCGAGCCGCATAGACGCATGAGCCGCATGGACCACTGAGCCGCATAGGGATCCTTGGCCGCTTGGTCCTTTCTTTATTCTTTTCCATGCTTCTACAGACCCGTCCAAATAGAGCCGCATAAACTCTGTTAAAACTGAGCCGCATAAGTACCCGTCCAAAATAGAGCCGTATGAACTCTTTTAAATGTTATTTGGCCATCTCCTGACTTTGTTTCTTTTGTCCTTTTTAGTGAATTTGCCAGTTAATACTGCGGGAGAACCTTTGGTGGGTCGTGCCTAATCTGTTGTGGGCTATAGGTATGACCACATAGTCGAGTATGTGGTGAACCAGCTTCCAAAAGACGAACCTGTGGAGAGGCTGGAAGACATTAAGAAGCAGTCCTTCTTCTTTATCTCGGGGATGATGAACTCAGGGCTGCTAGAGAGCAAATACTTGAAGCCTGCGTTCCTCTTCGGGGATGCCCTGACTGTGAAGAACTCCCAAGTTCTGGATATATCTGAGAGCTGGAGTTTTACTTCTGACGGAATGGCGATCCATATTCCTCTGATGGAGCGCCATTTCCCACTGTCGTGGTTCAACATGTTGCCCATGACCAGGAAGATGGAGGATTCCTTGACTCCGACCCGGAACGGGATGATTGTGGACGAAATTCATTATAACAACAACATGCGGTCAGTGTACGCAGACAGGGTACCGGTCAGCCGCTACGTGATGGGGATGGCCCTGGGCAGTTTCTTGAATGTGCAGGGCCCCAACTTCAAGTTCTCTGAAGCTGATACTTTCCTGAACCAGCTTGCTCGGAAGGGGTCCTATCCGATTGGCCGGTTGTCGCTACCGAGTTGGGTACACCCCCTCCCTTCGTGGACCAACCTGTCTACATGGATCGCACAGAAATACGAGACTCTCCTGCACGAGATTGGACTCTACTACGCTATTCAGGGCACCAGCTATGGCTTGCCCATAAACAAGAAATTGTTCATAGCATTACTGGAAATGTACAACTGCCGCACGGGGACTTTCTTTACACCCGTAGGGGAGATGGGGCTTACTCTGCACAAGATGCATGATGTCTCCAAGCTGCCTTAGGGAGATGAAGTCTTTGATGTGTATACTCCGACGAACGAAGAGTTTGAGAATTTGGAGGAGAAGTTCCCGGGCTTTGTTGCCGTCTACCGAGAATTGCTGTGTCATCACAGCACGTGCCAGCAGCTGTCGAAGAAAAAGAATGACAGCTCGGAAGGGAACCTTCCTCACACAAAGGCCTGGCTCTCTTATCTTTTTAAGCTTGGTGCTTCAGTCCGGGTTGCTCCCCAAAGTCCTCGCACTCGGGAGGAGGTGTAGGACCAAATATCGACCGCCAAGAGGTTAAGAACCATCGGTGACTGGTTCGAGAGTCAATCTGACTCTTTTGCTTATTTTTATCAAGCCACGCAGCCGTTGTCCGAGAAGGCACTCCTGGCAGGGTTTCTGATGGTGTGGCTACGAAATTGCATAGTGTTAGGGGTGGCTGGTTCTATCGAGAGGATCAGCCGTAACTTCATTCTCCCTGCTGTGAAGCTGGTCTTCGAGGTCAGACTAGCTCTTCTCCCGGCCATGGTGTGCAGCATTCACCGTGGCCTTCGCACTTTCTCGTCTAAGGTCATCTCCTGTGACCCGACGAAGGATTTCGAACGTATTGAGCTACCCTATCATTATCTGATGGGGTGGCTGCTAATGAATTATCGGTCTTTAATGAGGCCTGGTCTTGAAGATGGTGTATCTGCCGAGGATGCTTTCACCTTCCAGAATCGCCGCCTGCCTTGGGATTGCGAGACTATACGCGCTTGTCGAATGATGCTGTCGAGAGTGGACAGATAAAAATTTTTCGTATCTGTTCCTCGATTTACTGCTGAAGAAGTGAGGGCCGTACATCTGGATGGTATTGGGCCTCCCCACTTCTTAGACGGCAAGATGCTCCTTTGGATGCACAATATTTGCCCTTTCCACCTGGTATACCGCAACCGTAATGCTGTCTACTTGGAGCCTTACTTGCCCAGTAGGTTCTTCCAACAGTTCGTGTAAAGTCAGCTTTTCTTGGACAGTCCCAACTCTTGCCTGGGTTTTGAAGGCAGCGTCCTTGATGGCATCAGGGCCTGGCATTATTATAATACGGTTCACACCCGTACTAGCTTCTCAGTTCCTGATGCTGGGGACCCAGGAGAGATCTTGTATTTGGCGGCTCTCTACCATGTAATGGCAAACAAGCCTCATGTCGATTTTGACCCAGGCACCAGCTTCATTGTTGGTACTGGCTTGGAAGAAAAGTCCAAGGGGTCTAAGACGAGGAAGAAGAAGGAGAACACAATTGTTGTGTCAGACTCGGAGTCTGCCGACGTGGACGAAGAGGTTGACGAGCGTGACCCCGATAACTCTCTTCTTTCCACAGAAAATGTGGTGGTGGATCAGCCACCTGTCGCACCTGGTCCTTCGCGCAAGCGAAGTAAGCCTGAGCCTGAAACGAGCTGCGTCTAAGCCTCACAGGCTGCTCATCAAGGAGAGAGACGAGGATGACATCGTTTCGGAGGTGAATTGAACTACAACCATTTTCTTCTTTTGCCCTTCCTTTTCCTGAATTATGACCTTATCATTTTTCTTTCCTCTGTAGGCGTCAGAAGAATCGGACTTTCCAGAGCCGGCTGCTGCCCCTGCGGTAGTCCCGGCTCTAACTACTCTAGTTAGAGATATGAGTGCCGTGATTCTTGCCGCCGGGATTCTCCCAGCGACGGCCGAGGTTCCTCCGGTCGTTGACGTCCCAACCCAGGGCGATGTGGTCCCTGCTGAACCCGTCTCCGAGACTGCTGAATTTCAGTCGGGTGATGCTGACCCAGTTGCATCTCCCTCCGGGGCGGCTGTGACAGAGGAACCGACTGTATTCGACTCGAATGTCACTGGTGAAGAGGCTGCGACGGCTGTGAGCGAACCTCAGCCTCAGCAACTCCCTCCTGGTAAGATAAGCCAAGTCTTGACTAGTGAGGAGGTTTACTTGCTCTATCATCACATCCTTCGGGTTAAGCTGATTGATGGTTGCTTCGGACATACAGGTCCTGCTCCTTCACTGCCAATGATGGACATTATCGGGGGAGAGTTTGCTAGAGGGGACCTGGTGGGAGAGAGCATGCCTCCTCCCCCACCAGCTTACGTTGAGGGACCTCCCGCTGAATCGAGTTCGGGAGAGCGAGCGGCAGAACTGCCGGGACGGAGAGAGATGGTCCTTGCATCCTCTTCGGTTCATGTTGCTCCAACCCGGGGGTCGACCTTTATGTCCTGCCGAGTCTCCGGATTCTTTAGGCTGCGAAAAAAGAATTGTCTGCTATTCAAGCGTCCTTTCGCTCGCAATTTGTTTCCCTCGTGGCAGGGGCATCAAGTTCTGTTGCATCTTCTTCGACTCTGCCAGCCACTCTCCCTTTGACACCGTCTTCTTCGGAAGTTCTGGATGAATTGTCAAGGGATGTAGTTGACAGTTTCTACCGTCACCTGAGGCGAGGAGTCGAAGCCGCTGTGGAGAGGGGGATCTCTTTTGTTCTGGCTCGTCAATGCGCTCGTAGCCAGATTGAAATTCTTAGAACCCTTCCCGGTGAGGCGGAGATAGTTGAGCTACTGGAGCCCAAATTGCTGGAAGCTGATCAGTTAGTGGCTCAGTATCAGGGACTGCGGCAAGTTAATCTATCATCAGCAATAGATCAGGAGCGTGCCATCCTCATCACTGTTGTAGAGAAGGTACGGACCGTACGAGATACGTCTAAGCTGGTTATCATAAAGGACCTTGACGATCTGTCCATTCAGTACGATCAGTTGAGCCGCAGGAGCGAGGATTGCATGGCTCGGGAGGCGGCCGCCTCTCGCGGAATAATCGATACGAGGGAGCAGATCCTCGAGCTCCAGAGGAAGCTGGCTTTCTTGGAATCTGAGCTCGAGGCCTCCCGCACGAATAAAGAGATAATCGTTGAGGAGGCCGAAAAGGTCACCCGAGCTTCTGCTGGCCAGGAGCGTGCTCTGAAAAGACTCGAAGATGGCTGGCAGGCCCACGCACATCTGGAGGATGTAGACCGGCTGACTCAGGAGGCCGAGCGTCGGGCCAAGCTGCAATTTGAGCGATTGACTGTCGTGCTGAGGGACCGTCTCAGAGAATTATGTGTCGTCGAACCATAGTCGGCTTATGTTCTTTCCATTTTTGAGAGGGACGTGGTCCCAGAACATGTAGTACCTTTGACTTTCAAATAAAAGAGTATGTTTTACTTTACCCTTCATTTGTATTGCTTGTTGTGTTTGTGGTGTTATGATATTTGCCCCATTGGGGGACTATTTGTGGACCTATTACCCTTGGCATACCTTGGTTTTAGGTACGGATAACAAGTTTGATAGGGATACTTAGAAAAATTCCATAGTAAGGTGGCCATGGAAGTTCCTAGTATCGGGAGAAAGAATGCCATGGAGCAGCTGGGCTCCTGAGGCATGATGAGAAATGAGGCGCATGTACTAGAAAAATTAGTACAATATTTGTGGTCAGCAGAGGACATTTGTGGTCAACAGAGGACATTTGTGTCCTTGGCGTACTCCGATCTTGGGTACGGATAATAAGTCGGGAGAAAACTAACACACTTACTCAGAGGTAATGAGGACGTGGTAAATATGAGGGTTTCTTCAATGGAGCCTTCATACTCAGAGGTAATAAGGACGTGGCAGGAGTGGACTCCATGAAGGGTACATAGAACAACTCAGAGGTAGTATGGACGTGGAAGTTCTATGTGAGGGGGTGATTTATTTTTTTGGCGGAAGCGGAACAACTCAGAGGTGACATCGACGTGGTTGTTTCGAGAAATTTGTGGGTCTGTTACCCTTTTTGTGCACTGAAAGTGCAGGTACTAGATCATGAGGAAGATGTTCTTTTGGGAAAGTAGTTCAGAGGTACGACTATACATGACTTATTCCCCAAAAGATGCAATATTGATTCATTTGAGATGACCAGAGTGTAGGTTCAGCGGTACCTGAGGGCACATAACTCAACAATCTGGTTGGTTTGGTGGATGTCGTTTAGACATAATATTTCTTGAGGAACTTGTCGTTGACGGGCAACATGAGCAAGTCTCCGTTTTGTTTTGCGAGGCGATAAGCACCATTGGAGAATACAGCCTCGATGACAAATGGTCCTTCCCACTTTGGCTGGAATTTGCTGGCGGTTTTGTGAGTCATAACCATCGGCCTTCGAACTGCCAGAACGAGATCGCCCACTTGCAATGTTCTAAATTTAACCTTCTTGTTGAAAGCGTCGGGGATGGGTGCTTGATACAGCTCGATTCGCTGTTGAGCTAACAGGCGCTTCTCATCTAAGGCCTCCAACTCTTGTAGCCGGCGACGGTAATTATCATCCGTCGTCAATCGATAGATGAGGGCGACGCAGAGCGAGGGGATTTGAGTCTCCAGTAGGAGAACTGCCTCACTTCCATACACCATAGAGAATGGTGTGTTCCTGGTGGCCGTCCGAACTGTAGTACGGTACGCCCATAAGCATTCACCAAGCTTTTCATTACAGTTACATTTGTTGGAAGACACGAACTTCTTGAGCAGTTTGATTATAGTTTTGTTGAATGCTTCTGCCAACCCCTTCGCCGCCGGGTTGTACGGTGTCGAAGCAACATTCTGGATTCGGTGTTTATCGCAAAACCGATAGAAGGCGTGGCTTACGAACTGCGGGCCGTTGTCGTGGATGATCCTTCGAGGCAGTTCGAAGCGATAGATGACGTGATGCTTGAGGAAGCTGATCACATTTGATGTCTTCACCTCTGTAAGTGGGACAGCTTTCGCACACTTGGAGCAGTAATCCGTGATTGCCAGTATGAAGCGGTGCCCTCTGGATGAAGGTGGGGAGATAGGACCAATGATATCCATTCCCCATGCCTCAAACGACCAGGATGCCACCGTTGGATGTAGGAATTCAGATGGCTGGTGTATGAAATCTGCGTGGACCTGACAAGCTTTGCACTTTCTTGCGTAGTCTATTGCATCTGCCACCATCGTAGGCCAGTAGTAACCCATCCGGCGAAGGCAATCTTGTAATTTTGGGCCAGGCTGATGGGCCCCGCAGACGCTGCCGTGAGGTTCGTGTACCGCTTCTTTGGCTTCTATATTGGACAGACACCGAAGCAGTAATCCATCGTATGACCACCGATACAACATCTTTTTTCTGTATCGTAGAAGAATCTGAGAGAATGCCTTCTGATGGAAGTGGCTTCTTTTGGATTCTCCGGCAAGATGTTGTAGACTACGAAGTCAACGAATGGCTGTCTCCAGTCTGGTGCTTCGTCGGCTGTCAGAGCGGAGTAACTCTCAACACATTGAACATTGTTCTTGGGACAGACCAATTTACGGCCTATTACGTCAACCAAGTGGTGAGCATGATTCGGAACCGCTAAGGAAGCAAAAAGGCCTGCTAGGGCATCGGCTTCAATGTTCTAGAGCCTGGGAACGTGTTCTATGAAGAACCCTTCCAAGGACAAAATGATGTCAATCGCTATTTGGTGATAGGGGATCATGTCTTCATGACGAACTTCGTACGAACCCCGGATCTGGTTAACGATTAGCTGTAAATCGCCATATGCTTCGAGGTGCTCTTCCCCTAGTTCTTTTGTAAGTCGGAGGCCGATAACCAGAGCATTATACTATGCCACGTTGTTTGAACAAGGTTCCGTGAGGGAGTAAGCCTGATTGATCACCAACCCGGAGGGAGAAATCAGCACCACTCCGACTCCGACTACGATATTGCCTTTGAGCCCAGTTCTTGAAGCACCGTCGAAGAACATTCGCCAAACGGCATCATGGGAGACCACATTTGAATTGGCAACCTCGTCTGGGATTTCTTCGTATATTCTGGTTGACTCCGAACCTGGATGGGCTGCTAAAAAGTCCGCCAGAGCTTGACCTTTAACAGCCTTCTATGGGACGAAGATCATGTGGTAGGGAGACAATAATATTGCCCAAGTAGCGAGATGAGAGCTGAGTGCCCCTGGTTTGGTCATGAGGACCCTGAGAGGGTTGACTCGTGCTATCACATGTATGGTTTGTCCCGTGACGTAGTGTCGCATCTTCTGAATGGCGAACACTAGAGCGAGGCAATCCTTTTCTACAGCAGTGTATCGATGCTCAGGCCCTATCATCATTCGGCTGAGTTAGTAGATGGCTTGTTCATAGCCTGCATCATTGTTTTGTGCTTGTAGAGCACCGAGATAATGCTCCATAGCTCGCACATAGAGCAGGAATGGCTTTCCAGCAACCGGGGCCACCAGGACTTGAGGGTTCGACAGGTATTCTTTGATGTTGTCGAAGGTGCGCTGGCACTCTTCATCCCATACGAAGGAGACGCCTTTCTTCATGAGGTGTGTGAAGGGCTGACATCGTCCAGAGAGGTTAGAGATAAACCTCCTGATGTAAGCTAGCCTTCCTTGAAGGCCTCTGAGTTCACGAAGATTTCTAGGGGTACCCATCTCCATGATTACTTTCGTCTTCTCAGGGTCGACATGGATACCCTGGGAGGTAATGATAAAACCCAAGAACTTCCCGCTGGATACGCCCAAGAAGGATTTTGTGGGATTCATCTTCAAGTTGTGCGCCCGTATTAGGTCGAACACTATCTTCAGATCATGCAGATGATCTTCTTTAGAGTGGCTCTTGACGCTGATGTCGTTGACATAATACTCTACTGTTTTGCGTAAGTGATCTCTGAAGATGACCTCATGGCTCGTTGATAAGTGGTGCCAGTATTCTTTAAACTAAAAGACATGACTGTGTAGCAGTTTGTGCCAATCGGTGTTCGAAATAATGTATGCTTTTCGTGGTCAGGGAACATCTTAATTTGATTGTACCCTGAGAAGCCATCCATGAATGACATACGCTCGAAGTCGCAGGTGTTATCAATCATTATATCTGTAATAGAGAGGGGAAACTCATCCTTAGGATACGCCTCGTTCAGATTTCAGAAGTCGATGCAGATTCGGATCTTCCCATTCTTCTTGAGAACTGGTACTATGTTGGCTACCCAGTCTGGATGTTGTTCCTCGCGAAAGAAGCCGCTGGCTATCAATTTGTTGACCTCGGCTTCGATAGAGTTCATGATGTCTGGGCGGAACCGTCGTTGCTGCTGCTTGACCGGCTTTGCGTTCGGACGAATGTTGAGTTTGTGAAGTGCAACCTCGGGGTTTAGCCCTAGCATGTCTTTATAGCTCCAGGCTAATACGTCGATATATTCTCTGATGAGTTGCAGTAGCAATCCTCGCTCTTTGTCTGTCAGGCTTTTGCTAACGAAGATTAGTTTTGGAGAGGACTCATCGTTGAGGTCAACTTGCATGACCTCATCTTCGGTGGAAGGCTCTCTTTGTTTAAACCGCTTCTCCCATTGTAGGTCTAGCTATTGGGCCCACGGCTCTAACTCAAGAAGTTCAGGAATGTCTTCATCTTCTTCGTAGGCGTTGGCAAATGCCATATTAACAGTCCAAGTCTGCCTGAGCATGTCCCCAATGCTAACATCTGAATCAGAAGTGGATGACCCGGACGAATGAGAGTGCCATTTGCATTCTTCATCTGAGCTCTCGGGGGTTGTCACAGGAGTAACATAGCCTAGACCACATCTAGTCTTGTTGTAATAATATTGTGGTTTCCCAGTCGGGACTGACAACTGCAAAGGTAACCGCCGACCAGTGCCATAGTTTAAGCCCGGCGTAGTCTCCAGATCATACCCTTATTTTTGCATGAGGTACTTGGATTGGGAGCTATACAGATAAAGGGGCAGTCTCCCAGTGTCGGGTTCTAGATCAACTTCCTCTAGCCTGAAGGGCTGTGGATCGTTCTTTCGGCCAAAGATGATTGGATGATCCTCTCCTTCGATTATGAAGCAGGCGCCTTCCACGGGAGTGAGTTGGTTCGTGGTATAGACATTGGTGATTTTTCTGTGTAAGTTAGTGCCTATACCGTGTTCCATTGCATACATTACAAGAAGCTTATCAAGCTTGAGGTAGTTCAAAGATAACCCTTTATTGATGAAGTAAGGTATCTTTTCAGAAGGATTTACATCTTCGGCGGAAGGAACATCAGTATATGCGGTCACATACTTGGCCAGCTCTTTCTCCTCTTCAGCTACCCCCTGTATTAGTGAAGACTAGGAGGATGATCTGGGCAGCCTGATCATCAAGGGTTCCGTTGATGGGGCAGGACGTGGAGTCGTTGGTGTGCTAGCGGTCCCTGGCTTGGTGCTGAATTGTTGATTTGTCCCCAGCTCCAGTTCAACAACCCCTGTATTATTGAAGCTTGGAAAGACGATCTGGGAGCTTGATCACCAAGGGTCCCACTGGTTGGACAGGACATGGAGTTGGTGGTTCACTAACGGTCCTCGGTTCAGTATTGGGCTGACGCCTTGTCCTTGGCAGACGGATGACCATTGGCTTATCAGAAGAGTTTGTCTCTTCAGATTATCGTTGACCGGTTCTTGACAATCTGATTGTCGTTGGCTTCACAGTGGGTCTCGACGCTTGGCCAAACCTTGGAAGTCGGATAGTCATTTGCTCCTCCTGTGCAGAGTGACTGATTGCATCCTTATGTAAAGTGGCTGTAAGGGGTGCAGTTCTGCCTGGTTTGTGGGCTTGGAGGTGGATCGTCAGAGGTTCTTCTGATCCCGTTGCCACCTCAGTTTGAGCTTGAATATTTTCTTCGACTAGGTGCCTCTTCGACTTCTCGTATAAGCAGGAGTCCGAGTAGTAGGATTCAAGCCCTCTAAAAGGATCAATGTCGGCAAATTCGGTTCTTACAAAGTCGTGTTTGTCGACGTACATGAAGCACTGATACAACATGGAAGGCACGATCATGTAGTCGTGCATCCAAGGACGCCCAAGAATAATATTGTAGGAAGTGTCCGCATCTATGACATAGCAGGTTACTTCTGACTGAAGGTCGCCGATTTGGCACTTCAAGCGAATCTTCCCGACCGGATAGCTTTGGCCTGAATTAAAACCGATGATGGCGGTATTTGTAGGTGTCAGGCGATGCATAGGGATGCCCAGGTAGTGAAGCAGGCTCTTCGGGATGATGCTTATGGAAGACCCGGGATCTATATGCATCCGATCCACCTTTACGTCGTCGACGTATCCAGTATAATACAGCGGGCGATCGTGCAGGTTGGTCTTAATGAGCATAACCTGCAGAGTAAAGACAATGTTGGGTATTGCTCCAGTAAAAGTACTGTCCTGAGGATCCTCTGCGGAGCTTTCTCCTGTGAGCTTAACTTGAGCCAGAATGGTGTCAGCGTTCTGAAGTGCGTCACTCAGTGCGACGCGAACATCTTTGGAGAGCCTCAAGAGCTCATACAACGACAATTTGGCCGATGTGTTGGCCAATTGTGCCAAAATGTCAAAGTTGTAAGGCCGCTCCAGTCCCTGAGGTGTATCTTTTCGGAGCAGCGGTTTGTCGAAGCGGGTCTCCTTCGGCCTAGGCTTGTCGATCGTCGGAGGATGAGAGGGCCCTAGAGCATCAGCAGCAGTCGACTGATGATCTTCAGCCTAGTTATCCGATGTGGGTTGAGTTTGTGCACCGGATCGGGTAACGACAGCTGTCGTTTCTTCGACGTCGGCTGAGATTGTGCAGCAGGACTTGACTTTCCCTCCCTTTTTTTGCTAGTAATGGGTGATGCTGGCTGGGTTACTTCAGATATTAAATCCTAGTAGACCCACATGACCTCCCCTCGTGATGTGTTGAGGGGTACCAGCCCAGCAGCCTGGTCTCGGGGAGGTAGAATATTAGCGACCTCCATCTTTGCCCGGGGAACGGGTACTACCCCATCTTGAGTCTTCGTCAGAGGGAAGCTACCGAATTGGACAGACACTATATTGGCCGCCACAGTTACCTCCTCAAAGTCAATGGCCAGAGCCTTAGAGTCGATCAGGTTCTGGATGTACCACTTCAATTGGAAGCAGTCTTGAGTAGCATGATGGACGTAGCGGTGGTAGTGGCAGTACTTCGGGCTTTCTATCTCTGCAGGCCGAGGCTCACGTCTCGGTGGAGGGAGCTGAATCCTGTCTCCCTGTATGAGCATGTCAAGGATGGGCTTGACATGGCTGTCTTCGAAAGAGTAAGTCATCTGTGGCTACTGCTTCTCTGTCGGCTTCGGTTCGGGCTTCGGGGCTGTGTCGGCCACCATAGCCTGCTTGTCTTTGTTATCTCGGTTGTTGGAGGGATTACCACCATTGTTGTTGTTGGCATTAGGGTATTTGCCCTTGTCGTCTCCCTCCGTGATCTGCAATCCCAGTTGGCGAGCTTTCTTTAATTTGTCTTCTGCGCTAGTGGCGCTGATGATAAAAGTCTTCATGTCCTTGAATTGACTCTCGTCCATCCAGAGGCTGATTGTGGGAAGCAGCCTCTTTTGGCAGATTTCAATCAAAGAAGAATCTGGATTGCCAGAGGGTAATTTCATCACGGTTTGGCGAAACCGCTCAATGTAGTTCCTTGTTAGCTCCTTCTCAACGTGAACAACGTCCATGAGGGTGGACATTGTCACATCTTGTCCTACCTCATAGAACCTTTCAAGGAACATATTTTTGAAGCCGACGAAGGAATAGATGAAGTTGTTCGGCAAATTGTGGTACCAATCAAATGCTACCCCCTCTAATGCCCCGATGAACAACCGCGTGAGGATAGCGTCGTCATGAGGCAGATGGTCGGTCGTGACTTCAAAGTAGGTGATGTACCTGCTCGCAGATGTCTTTCTATCATATGGATTGATGTTAAATGGCTTATATCTTGGGGGAAAGGAAACGTCTCTCCATGCAGCAGGATACGGTTGTCGTATCCTGAGGTCCTAGCAGGTTTCTCAGGCGTGGAACATGGCCCGAAGCTCCTGGACCTCTCGTCTTGCCTCCCTGGCCTCGTCTGCAGCGGTGGGAGCCGATATTGTAGAAAGATTATCCCCCGGGGTTGAGTTCGAGTCCGCATTGGCCGCGGGAGCCAAGCTTGTCTGGCCAGGCATCCTTTCTTGCAGAGTTGGTAGGGTCGCTTTGATCTCGTCGACGAATTTGACCAAGGTATGAAGTATGGCCTCCAGAGTGTCGATGTATTGGCGATCACTGGGACCGTCTTGGTCATTCCCAGTCATAAATACTGTTCTCACACGGGGAACAGTAGAAGGAACTGTGGAGGATGTGCTCTCCGAATCATACCCTCGCAGAGAGAAGTCGTCAAGGTACGTAGGAATGCTCTCCTCCGGTTCGGACTCGGAGGAAGTATTACCCCCTGCATAGGAGGCTGCCTCGTCTTGGGACCCGTGGACGTCCTCAGGGACGTCCGGATCCACTACATCTGTGGGGGGGATTATTTCCCCTGGTGCATCTTCTTGGAACACCGGATGGTTGTGGACATTCGAAGAGGTGCTACCCCCAGCTTTGGCTACCCCCAGAGATGTAGATGACGAGTCTCCAAGTGTTGAAGATTTCGTCTTAGAGCGGGTGCCTTGAAAAACTCCTCCAGTGGTGGTTGTGGACAGCCGCTTGGACGTGAGTTTCCTAGCCGCGCTAGTAGAGATCGCCGGGCTGGAAACATTTGTCTTCTTTCCCGCCTTGTCGGTGGGGATCTTCTGAGTAGAATTGCAGGAGGCGACATGAAGCACCTCGTCTTCCGAGCTTTCTTGCAGGACCGGTCATGGTCGCTGCAGTCGTTGGAAGACGGACTGTCTGTCCTCTTGTACTGCTGCCCTGCTGCAGCAGAAGTTGATAATAACTTGAGTGCAGTGATGTCCATGAAAGGACTCTCTGAACACCAAGCTTTCTTCTCTTGCCTTGCGCTTGTGAAGAATTACATCACGCAAGTCACTCGTTTTGTGGGCCCTGGAGTCCCGAGCATACGAGTGTGTTGGCACCATGTTTGCTCCCTGATCAGGAGACTTTTGGGAACTACTCTGTCCATTTGCCGCTGGGGGCTGGATACGGTCAGTTCTGTACAACTTTCCATCAGAGGCCCGCTTAACAGTAAGCAGAGCTCTCTGATGGTCAGAGGTTGGGACAGCTGACTGAGCTCGACGAGCCCGCGCTGCCCTAGACTTCTTCCTTCTAGCACCCAAGGGCGTATAGTAGGAAGAGTCCAAATTGTGCCACACAGAGTCTGGCACATCCTCATTGGAGCATCCGAGTTCAGGACCGCATGAGTGGCAGTCAAAGACAGAACCCGAGCCGCATGGAGCAGATGGTCTGCGGCTGGGATTAATGGCCATATGAACATTCATGCGACTGGCGTTTGCATCAGCATTCATACGGCTAACATTTGTGGCCGTATAAGAATTCATGCGGCTGGCTTTTATGGCTGCATAAGAATTCATGCGACTGGATTTTATGGCCGCATCAGCATTCATGCGGCTGGAATTTATAGCCGTATTAGCATTCATGCGGCTGAATTTGGCTGCTGCTGGAACATTCATGCGGCTGGATTTAGTGGCCGCATGAGCCTTCATGCGGCTGGAATTGTTGGCCGCATGAGCCTTCTTCATGTGGCTGGCACCCTTATGCGACTTCTTTCTAGACCGCACAGAGTCTCCAGTTGCTTCCTCAAGTCCAGCATCGTAGTGCTTTCCTCTGCCAGATTTGAGAACAGCAGGGGTCTTTGTGGCCTGAAGTGGGGCCACATGGGAGTCTTCTCCGCCGTCTTGGGCAGTAGAGAACGCCTCTTCCAGAGCTTGGGAAGGAGCAAAAGTCTTGGGCCTCTACTCCTTGCGGGCCTTCTTCGTACGGGCTCGCTTCTGGACCGGGCCAGCGCTCCCGTCGGAGAATATTTCTTCAAATGCCTGCTGGTCGAAGCGGACGACCAGCATCTGTTGCGTGGAGCCAAGTTTGGCTACGTTCGATTGCGTCACTAACTCCTCAGCCGTAGAGAAGTTAGTCTCCAGCAGAGTCGCCATCGTGTTTGCCATTGATTATAAAAGAACAAAACAGTTTTATGGGAGAACTGGACTTTTACTTCATAATACAAACTCGCTTGTACAAAAGAAAGCCTAGGAACAAAACCTAGGAAGAGCAATCTAAGTACAATTATTTAGTTTTTCTGGGGGTGACGGTAGAGGCTCGGAAGAGTGCTATCAACTCTGCCTTACTCCTTGGATGATCGGACGTAGCTTCTGCTCTGGCGAAGAAATGCTCTTTGTGTGTACGGGAGTTGCTAATTTCTCTGCTCGGGCTTTGTGCGTATAACTTTGTGTGTCTTGCAAAGGAATCATCCCCTGCTATTTATAGGGCTTTGTGATAAGTAGGGTGTACAATAATTGCTTCTTGAAAAGCAGGCGGTTAGGGATTGGTTAAGATTAGCCTTGATCTTGTTTGTTGGAAATCAATCTGTGCTATTTATGTTGATTGCAACAAATCTGCATTGTTTATTAGAGATCGATCTGGGCAGTTATGATGATTGCAATAAATCTGCATTGTTATAATTGCAATAAATCTGGGCGGTTGCATTGATTGCACTAAATATGAATTATTGAGATTTGATCAACTCCTGCCTCGTATCCCAACTGCCATTTTTGTGCGTGAAGGTGGTCCCCATGACTTAGCTGCATGAGCTCTTGGTGAACTGGTCCGCATGAAGTCCTGTTGAACAGAACCGCATAAGCACCTGATGAATTGAGCAGCATGAACTCCTGATGAACTGAGCCGCATGAAGTCCCATTGAACAGAACTGCATAAGCCTCTTTATAAACTGGGTCGCATGAAGTCCCATTAATCAGAACCGCACAAGCCCCTTTGTAAACTGGGCCGCATGAAGTCCCATTGAACAGAACCGCATAAGCCCCCTGTAAACTGGGCCGCATGAAGTCCCATTGGGACAGCCGCATGAGGACCTATCAGAACAAAGCCGCATGAACTCCGTTAAAACTGAGCCGCATAAAGCTCCATCAAATCCGAGCCACATGAGCTCCTATAAATGATCCGCATAAAGAGCTTTGGAATTGGTGGATCGTGCCAACTGTAAAAGATTTTTCTCGTCTCTCTAGGAGCACGTCATTATGTCAGAGTCATCATTTACCTTTATTTCAGAGCTGTCAATCCTTTGTGTCAGAGCTGCCGCACTGTGACAGAGCATTTAATGAGCCAGTTGCACCGAGAAATAATGGCCAGCTGTATGGTCATGTTTTGAACCGCATAGGACCACGTGGCTTTTTTCGAGACGCATGGAGTTCTAAGGGACTTCTTGAGCCGCATAGGGATTTTTGAGCCGTATGGAACTCTAAAGGGTTTTTTGAGCCGCATGAGACTCCCTCTGTTTTGAGCCGCATGAACTTTCCTGTTCTTTTCCATGCTTCTACAGTGGAGAGTGGTGAAAGAATGCAAGGCACCGGGTCTATTTATTGATGGAAAGAGAAGGGTAGAGGTTATGGCCGAACGACCACGATCGACCGGCTTAAGTCGATGGACGATCGACGACGGTGATCCTCCGAACTAGATCGGTGGCGAAGAGGGATCAAGAAAGTTCAAGAGTAGCCAGAAACTTGTCGGAGATGGTTCTGCTCGTGCCAAGGAAGGAGAAGGAAGAACTCTGTAATCTTCGAGTTCAGATCTAAAAAAAAAGATGGATATAATCTAAATGGGTCGGGTTCGACATCTAAACGGGTTTGAGCACAGATCTGATATCTAAAGGGTGGGTTTTATGACTATGGGCCTTGATCAAATGAGATATTGTTAAAGTGTTGCTTACTGAAGTAGCCTATTGGGCTTCAGAGCCTATGGGCTATGTCTAGACGGATTATTATGGATTTGGAAAGAAACTACTTACTAAAATGTGGGCTAGATTAACAAAAATAAGTAATTGGGCTGGTTTAATAAAAGAATGATGGCTTGATTTAATAAGCAAAATATGTAGAAGCATAAACATTCAAAGATGTATACTTAATAACAATTAAAAAGTTAATTATAATAAATAGATAACTATAAAATATATAATAGACTAAATCCTTTATTATAGGGAAGGTGGAGTTATAAATCTACCAACCATAGAAAAATTTCGTCCTCGAAATTTAAGAAATGACACAGTTTGGCACTATAAAATGATTTGGAATAATTTGGCACGATTAAGCATGAACAAAAATCAAAATCTAATCACAACCAATAGGATCAAAACCATATAGGGTTAACATAATCATATAAACATGATCATGATCAAAAATTGTTTTGAAATGACCAAGATTGAAATCATTTAGGCACGATCAAATAGTCACAGAAAATAAAGTCATCTAGTCATAACTAAGAATAGTCACAATCGTCAACGCTCGATAGAATTTAAGTTAGTTATATGATCAGAAATCCAAATTTAGGCATGATTATGAACCACCTAGCCACAATCAAGTAACTAGGCATGATCGATTATAGAATAGTAGTCTAAGTTAATTAGGCACGATAGATATGGCCATGACTACAGGATCAAGCTGCTTAAGCCTTATCAAATATAAAAATGATGTGATCGAATAGTAATTTGGAAATAATACCAATTGGCATGATCAGAAATCGAATAAAATCAGATTCTAGAATAGAATTGAAAGGATAAAAAAATAAAAAATTCTAGGGTTGAAAGAATGATCAAATTTAATAGGCATGACTTGATCAAATAATTCAGGAGTAAAGTCCAATCATATATGCATGGTCAAATTTATACATGGTAAAATCATGATCAAAATTTTGAGGCATGATTAGAGGTCAAATTATGACGAAAGCAAAATCCTCAAGGCACGATCTACAATAGAATCTAGTTACGAACAAAAATCATATAACTACAATTTAGGAATTATTTTGTCTAGATATGATCAATACTCAAAATTTAGAAATGATAATATAATCAGGATAGAGATAGAAATGAAATTTTATAATATGTTTCCATTGATGATCAATGATGGTCGATTAAGAAGATAGAGAAATCAAAAGGCGGTTCGATGTAAGATATATAGGAAGAACTAATCTCATTAACACCCAGCAGACTAATCTTCTAAGCTTGCTAGCTAACTCGGTACCGAGGAACCTAAGGTAACTACCCAGACACTATAACAAATTCTATTTGGGATCAATCCAATTCGATTAAGTCAAATTTCATCAAGTCGTCCAATATAATCTGCAAATTTGCTTAATCAAACTATTTCTTAGACATCAACTTTCACTCCTTTCATTTTGGACTTCATCAAGGTTACAATCTCCATTGTCAAAATTTCATAATAAGTTGATCCATGAGATGCGTATTCGAAAAATCTCAATCCTCGAAAACAAGTGACTAACTCACTAATCAAACTTGAATGTCTTCTTATCTTAAAATATCGCATTATCTCAAACATGTATAAATCTTCCTTACCAACATGATCAAAATAGTTATTATTCTAATATTCAACCTCCCTGCCTCCAACATGAATCTGACCGGAATTCGAATCCTCAATATTTATCAATTATCCAACAAAATCTCAACTTAACGATCCTTCTTTTTTTATCACTAGCCAATTATTCCAAGAGTTGTATGCCTATATCTTGGTCGCAATTCCTTATTATTACTTCGACACTACTATTCTCTTCTAAAACCCATTAATCCTTCTATGGCCATATTAATCCAATCTCAAAATTCCTTTGGTTATTTCTTAACATGAAACTCATACCCCTATGTTCCCTTATTATCCAATAACTGAAGAACATTATCCAGTCCATATAATTCCTCTTTATCGTCTTAGTCATAAAAGTCAAAAGTCATAATACTTCTTTATTTGTTTGAATCTAATATCACTACTAACAGCCCTGCATCTTCTGTCACGTCCTGCTCCCGAAGGAGCGATCGTCCTCGCTAAGGCATGTTGCCGCATGAGTCTAGGTTGTGCTCACACAAGGCGGATTCTATAATGGTCGATTACAGCATCTTGCGATGGGGTCGTCGCACAGAAGTACCAAGTAGAAAGTAAAATAACATAAAGGAATTACAAGTATTCGAACACAAGTGTTACAAACAAAATCAGAAATTTTTATTGATATTGAATATATGGTTATAATAGCGCGAAGCCTAGGTTACAAGTTGCTCATGCTCACTTTTCTCTAAATATTCACAATCGCTCAGCTCCCTCTCGTCTCTCAATACAATTCTCAATGCTTGCCACTACGGATGCTTCGGAAGGCGATGTCCATACATTATGTCCCATGTAGGTAAAGACTTCGATGCAGCCGCACGACTCAAAATGCCAAGGAACTCCATGCCTCAGTGCACTTAAGCGAGCTCCGCCTTGAGTGAGCAGGTACCTGTCACTTGCGCATGAAAACTGGTGGGGTGTCAGTACACAACCGTACTGGTGGACTAGCACCTCACAAGCCCAAACAAAAACTAACACATTCATTTACTTTGTGCAACATATTCCTTTGTTTATCTTTCTAATCTTGCCTTAAGATCAGTTTTTAGGACATAGACATGACCTATTTTGTGTCTCTAGACCATCACCATGCCTCGCATCGATAAATTACTTATCTTTGTGCCTCCATACCATTTTTGTGCCAACAACATCAATGTGTCGACTTGTGCTTGTATTTTGGCTCATACTCTGGGATGCAACAACATGGTCACGTCGTAGCTCTGTTCGTGCATTCAAACATCGAGGCCATGCCTCACAATTAAACGAGACTTAATTTATTTTGTGGATGTTGGTGTGGATATGTCTCGGCGTATTACCTTTCTCAAATCGGACGAACCTACAGACTGCCAATGGGATGAGTTTGTAAAGACTCACACCTCAGATGAATTTAAGGTAAATTTGAAAGCTAAGTATTTTTAAATCGTATGCATCGTATTGGAGTTGTAGGCCTTTTCTTAATTTATTTTGTGGAACCAAGGATAAAGGTATGACAAACTTTAAATCATATTTATGTTTATGACAAATTATCTGTAGGAATTAAGTCAAACGAAGCAGACTACAAGGACAAAACAAACAATGTCTTACACTCTGAGCCGTAAAGGTTATGCATGATATGAGCATGAATGGGTAAAGTCTGTACTTGCTTTTAACTAAAATATCTTTAAATTCTCTTACATGTAATAAACTTGATAGGTTGTAATCATTTTGTCAATTGTTTTTATTAGAAAATTGAGAACACCGGCAAATCTATGTCAAGGGTTAACTTATGGATTGAAGGACATATGAAAAGGAAGGGAGAGAAGAGGGAAGAACCGATAAATGATGGTGCAGAGATGGTAATTGTGTGTTATTAAAATATATTTATTTCAAATTCATTATTATAGTGTATTTTTAATGATTTTCTTAATATACTAATGCCATCTATTTTTTAGTCGGAAATGGAAAATTTTAAAGAGGTTCTAAACGGTGGGAATTCGATCACCATAAATGATGATCTACTAAGTCAATATTTTGGTCCAGAATGCCCTGGTTCTATTAGAGGTCTTGGATTTGGAGTTACCCTATCTAAGATAGAGGCCCAATTACAGAATAAATCATGGATGCAATCTGTTATAAATGAGTTAAATGAGGTTCATAAAACTGATGATCTTACCCAAAAAATTCTAAGAGAGCTTAGGCCAGACATGGTAAGTTGTGATAATTCCATCTTCAATTCTAGTGTTTTTTCTAAAAACTATGCAACCTTGAGATTCAAAAAACTAAAGTCATGAAATTGTTGTATAGTTTCCAGGAGAGCCTAGTAAAGGAAGAGCGTTGCCATCTCACTTAAATCGACATATATATTTTGTGCTTATGCTATGGATATTTAACAATGAAATATTAAATTTATTTTTATATTTTTGTTTCATTATAGTCCCGTCAAGAAAGTGTGAATGCTGGTGCAACTACAAACCATATGAATGCAAAGTACAGTCTATTAAATTGGACTACCTCAGGACAGGTGGTGGCAAAGACAGAAATTGTAGCTATGGATTCAACTTCAATGGTATATCATGTTAAACTTGGGCCAGATTGCTACAAAGTTGGGTTAAGGAAGTTTTAGTTCCAAATATTACTTTGTTCTCAGCCTCAAGAGAATTTTTTTATACTTGGTTATTCTATTGATACTTAGTTGAATTTCCTATATTTGTCTTGGTTATCTGCATTAGACTTGGACTGATACACTGTCACGACCTGTACCCTGTTTAGGGGCACGAGAATGTGGGTACGTCCAGCCTACGCCGCAGTGTCGACGGTAGAACGTTGTATAGGTCATCTATAACATCTAACAAAAAGATATATAAACCTGTCATCTCCGCACGGAGGTATAATATAACATCTCAACACTATATCTCAATCACAAGTCTAGGGAAGATAGAGCGCGATACGAATAAGTAAAAAGGAAGAACTGAAAATATAAGTAAAGTCATCACAACACACATATAGATATCCAACACAAATAAATACAAGTCCTGAATATAACTAAGTCTCAACTAACAATCAGAACAATCCGATACAAACTGAAAGCTATAAGTACTAGACTAAACTAGGCACCCTCTACTGTACTAGATGCTCCTTAGGCTCCTGAATGTTACCCTCATATGCCCCATAGAAGGTAGGGCAGTCATCATCATCTATAATATTTTTAATATGTCCAGTCAGGACAGGAACGAGCACAATACATCTCACGTTGTTCATATCATGTTAGGAAATATAAAGCATACAAAGAGTAAGATACATAGACTGTAAGGAAATATATATGAAAACGAGAGAGATTTTATAACTGGAAATATCTATATACATGATAAGTAAGAACTGTAAGTAACCTGTGATTTAGAGCATAAGATGGTTATATAAACGGGTTAGGACAATGCAAGGGTAACTCCATCATATGTGAGTGTACAATAGATATATATAAGATTTTCACAAGATTTGACAAGATGGGATTTTGATCACATAACCATTTCCTTCTCAGCATGAGATGGTTATGTTACCTTGCATAAGAGGTTTTATCATGTTTGCTCACGTAATCATGAGAGTACAAGATTGCACAAGAGTATACATGAATAGAGGTGTACATAAAATACAAGATGTTCGTGAAAAGCACATGACAACTGTATTTGATGCACCTCGAGGGGATAACATCGCATGACCAGATCCATAGGGTACCAATCTGTAACACCCCAGTCCCAAAATACGTAGGACTAGGAACGTAGACATGCCAGCTATATTCATACAAAGTACACTCTAATATATGGAAACCTCGTATGAATACATAAGCTGTAAAATGCAGTAGAACCATAACTAATCTCATCCACACAAAATAAATGAATAAAAGACATCATATAAAGATAATGAATTATCTTGATACAATATGTTGGGCGGAGACAAAGTTCACTACCAACTAGTAATAGAAGAAATATATGAAGAATAAAATAAATTTGGCGAGCGAAGCGAAGACGATCCAAATGCAATCATCCTCGAAGAAATAGCAATGATTACGGCTAGAGCTAGAATACCTGCGAAAGATAATAGCACACACCTGGCGAGATAACCAGCTCCTCAGAGGGACGTAACAAGACACATAATATCATGCCAATAAACTGAATAAAGTTAGCTCAATAAAAAAGTATATGTGACTACACAAATAAAGGTCCTTAACCATTCTATGTGAAATACATTTTGAAGACAACGTTCCACACAAGGGCTCCCGAAGCTAGAAACACGGCACGTTAGCGTTTCAACCAAGGCACTAGTGGCGTCTAGAGAAAAGTAAATGCACAGCCCATTAGCACTCGAGCGAGAACTAAGGGGCAGCTAGAGAAAAATAAATGCACGGCCACTAGCTCTTGGGTGAGTCACTAACGGCAGCTAGAGGAAAGTAAATGCACGGCATATTTGTGTTTCAACCGAGGCACTAGTGGCATCCAGAGAAAAGTTAATAAATGCACGGCCGCTATCTCTCGACTGAGTCACAAATGGCAGCTAGAGAAAAGTAAAGGTGTGAAAGCCCTTGCGCCTAATAACTGTCTTCACCCTCCCCATGCACTACTCGTGTTGTATCCACATCACGACATTCCTAATAACTGCTAAGTCGTTAAGACTTCTTGACAACCATAACTATTTAACAGTTATTGCCTATCGCACGACATGTGCGCACCGATGGCCAGTCGATACGTACGTCCGAGATCTATATGAGACTCGTGACTCGTGATACACAAGTGTCGGGCCAATGAATGCGACATAAACAAAGGTGGTCCCTTAACTCTAAGCCATATGCAACTAAAATATAATAATTTGCAAGTACATTTTATATTTTCAAGAATAAGTAAAAACATGCATGATATTGAGCAAGGAATTAAACAGTAAAGGCAAGGTGTCTTGCCTGGTAGTACACCTGGTGTAGTGCAATGATCCAGGTGGCACGATCTGTGACTTCGGTACAACAACTATGCATAGTGACCTCTGATGGTGGCACGGACAGTTCCATTAGGTCCGGGATGGTCAAATTAGTTAGGGTCAATAGGTGGAAGGAAAGAATTGGCAAGCAATAGGAAGATTGGGATTTGTCACGATTGCGATAATCCTAAGAGGAAATTGATTTAGAGCAAGACAGTCCCGTAATAAATCATATATATCCCTTTTTAGAAGATTTATTAGAAATATTCACAATCATTTTAGAAAGCTTTATAAAACGCATTTAGTACTACTTTTAGGAAAATATTCCCTAACTACCAGTAAAAATAATATCTAGTCAAATAATATTTTTTTTAGAAATAATTTATAATACTTGAAATATGATCTATTAGTCAACATATGCTTCCCATTAATTATCAGAAAAATCAGAAGTCCTTTTAAGGCAAAACTGTAAATCTTGTCAAAATAATATTTTAGGCTAGATCTATATCTAAAAAATGTTTTAAGCGAAACAAAATAATATTAGAAAATTTTATTTATGGTTAAGAACCATATTTTGTAACAAAAAAAATAAATCTTAATAATAAGTTATACTTTTATTGACTATTGAAAAATCAAAATATATTTATAGCTATTTAAACTATACCTTTTACTAATAAAATATAAAAATAATTTAGGTAGAAAAACTCATTCACCATATCCTAGATTTTGTAAACATTTGGATATTTGTAACCCAATATGAAAGCAAAATATATCTATAAAATTATGCCTAAAATAATAACAATAAAAATAATAATAACAATAATAATAATACTAATAATAAAAAAATGATAGTAATAATAATAATAATAATAATAATAATAATGATAAGGATAATGATAATAATAATAATAATAATAATAATAATAATAATAATAATAAGGATCAGGATAATGATAATAATAATAATAATAATAATTTTAATTAACAAAAAAAATAGTTAAAAAAATACGATAACAGTGGTTCTCCTCATTCCGAGGAGACCGCAGAACAAGTTTTTTTTTTTAGGGAAACAAAAGTTTTACTTTAGAGAGAGAGAAGTAGAGGGAGAGAGAGAAATCAGTGGGAAAGAGAGAGAGGGGTGGCGAAGAAGGAATTCGGAGGGGAGCGGCTCGGCCGGGCTGGGTCGACGCCGGGCATAGTGAGAGAGGGAGAAGTCGTCGTGAGCGAAAGTGAGAGAGGCGGCCGGGAGGAAGTGGGTCGACGGGCGAGGTCGGAGAGAGCTGGGAGAGGACGGCGGAGGCGGGAGTTCGGTGGTCGAAGCTGCGTGCGGCGGAGGCCGAGGAGATTGAGGGAGAGGGGCGGAGGCTCTCTATGGGCGGTGGTCGGAGCTGCCCCAGTGGAGACGCGATGCCGGCTGCACGGGAGGCGAGCCGGTCCGCGCGACGTGGCCGAGCTGCGGAGTAGGAAGGCGGGGCGCAGATCAACCCTCCGCGGCCTGGAGGAGGCGACCGGGCTCGGCTGGGTCGTCGGCGGAGGGTCGACGGAGTTCGGGGGTTCCGGTGCGGTGAGAAGGAATACGGTGGAGGTTTGATGGTCTGGTGGCCGGGGGTTTCGCCGGGCGATCGCACGGAGAAGGCGGAGGTTGGGCGCGGCTGCGGATGGGGTCGCTGGAGACTGCCACGTGCGGAGGACGTGTACGTGCGGGCGACGTTCACTGTGACGAGGCCGGCACGGGAGTCACGGGCCGAGGTACGGTGGCTGAGAAGGAGGTCGGCGCAGGGCTCGCCACGGAGGAGGAGGTAAGTGGTGACGCTGGTGGTTTCTATTTTATTTTCTTGTTTTGTTTTGGGGTTTGTGTGGTGTCGGTGATCGACGGGGAGTGGTTACGCCGGTGGTGGCAATTTTCCAGCTGTAGTGTGGTTATGGCTGGTGGCGGGACTGTTGTCGGGGTATGGTGGCGGTGGTCACAATGACGATGGCGGTTGTGGCATTTTGGGATTTTTCTAATGGCGACAGTGGTGGTCGAACCAGGTGTGGTGGTGGAAAGTTGGCCGGGGAAATGTCGGGATGGGGGTATGGTGTTGTCTAGGTCGGGGACGGGGGCTGTCATGGTAGTGACGGGTGGCTGGACGGGACACGGTGAAGATACGGATGTGGTCTGGAGGTGGCGGCAGGTTGCCGGGGTTGACCACGGCGATTGCCGATTTGTCGGGGTGGTATTGCTGGCGGTCAGGAGGCGACACGGGTGGTGGAAAGTTATGCTAGGTTTAGGATTTTATTTTGGTTGTATGTGTCGGGGAGTGTCCGACACAAGGGATACAATGTATATGTATATATATTGGAATAAGAACGGAGAGGGGACACGGACACGGACACGAACACGGACACGAGGCACTGCACTTGTGGTGGAAGAAATTTTGTGGAGAATGATGAAAAGTTGGAGGAGTACCTGCCTATTTATAGGATGTGGGAATTCCCAATTGGATAAGAACTAGGAATATTTAAAACCCAATTTAGATAATTCGCAATTTAATTTAAAACAATGAAATCAAATCCAAATCCAATACAAATCCAATTTTAAATCATATCCCTCTAGTTTAAAATCAATTCAAATAAATCAAATTCCAAATATATTTATTAATTTAATTTATTTAAATAATCCAAAAAGTAAATCAAGATTTAAATGGCCACAATAACTTCCAAATATATTTTTCAAAATACCAATAATAATAATTTAGAAAATAATAAATATTTTTAAATATCTTTTCGAATAATAAAATATTAATATTAATAATTTCAAAAATAAGAAAAATATATAAATTTAATTTAATGTACCTCATCTGCAAGGAATATACAATAGTTTTCCAAATTATCACTAATAAATAAATAAATAAAACGGTAATAAGATTTTGGTCATCTCAATACACAACTTTAAGCTAAATACAAATACAAATAATTATATATATTATTTATAAAATAGAAAAAAAATATTTTTAAAAATATGTACGCTCGCACATATTCACACTCGTCGAGCAATTACGAAAATAAAATTTTGTGTGCGACGTACAATACGACTACGCGACGTACAATACAAAAATTTAAATCAGTACCAAATTTAAATAAAAAAATAGTACAAATTTAGGGGTTTTACATCCTACCCAACTTAAAAGAATTTCGTCCTCGAAATTAAGAATTAGTAAGTGGTGAGAAGACACAAGGGGGGTATCGATGGGAATAAACAAGAACAAAATCATGCCGTAAGAAATTGCAGTCTAGATTATAGAAAAATAATACGGTATGGTCATAATCGTTAGGATGGCTAGAGGAAGTTCTAGTATAACGCCTTCGATCTTCTAAAATAGGTGAAGGAGAAAGCAATTCGAAGGAGACGTTATCGAATACGAATACGCGGTCCAAAGGCGATCGAATACTTCAAAAGGAGTTGCCAAGGCAGTCGCAGATGGGACTCTAGAGAACAAGTTTAGCTATGTCCCTATCCACGTAGAAGGATAGATAAAAGCAAACCAAAGTGCAATTGGTTGATCAGACCATTATGCACCGGTTCTGATTAGACAATAGGCTAGTGAGCGCTCAATAGCATATGTCATGAACAAACTCGATAAAGAATAAGCTTGCAAAAACTAGGCTACATTAGCATCATTAGTCAAACGGTAAGTACATAGGTACGAGAATTAAGATTTAAAGAAGGTAGAATGATTCTAAGTCATACAGTCGTCCTATAGTCTTCTTGTCCAAGTCCTTGGTTGGCTAGACGGGTTAGGTCCTCTAGATTCTAGGATCTAAACAAGCTTGCTAATATAGGTCACTAGGTCAAAGGGGTTGCTAGTTCATAAGGTATTCTACCCAACTTAAAGAATTAAACTAATGGTGTTTTGGGACAACTAACTAGTAGGGTCAATCTCTAGCAAGCACGAAGGGAAGATAGGGATAGGGATGGAAGGAAGCAAGCAAGATGCAATTGATGAGTCAAACGGTAGTTAAAATCAAGGAAAGAGGTCAAGTATGTGGATGAGATCCTAGACTTCTAATCCTATACGCAGGCTTGCTTGGTACGGTAAAGTAACCAAACAATTTATCTCGACCTACATAGGCACCACAAAAACATGTAACGCCCCAGTCCCAAAATATGTAGGACTAGGAACGTAGACACGCCAGCTATATTCATATGAAGTACACTCTAATATATGAAAACCTCGTATGAATACATAAGCTGTAAAATGCAGTAGAACCATAACTAATCTCATCCACATAAAATAAATGAATAAAAGACATCATATAATGATAATGAATTGTCTTGATACAATATGTTGGGCGGAGACAAAGTCCACTACCAACTAGCAAGGGAAGAAATACATGAAGAATGAAATAAATTTGGCGAGCGAAGAGAAGACGATCCAAATGCAATCATCCTCGAAGAAATATCAATGATCACGGCTAGAGCTAGAATACCTGCGAAGGACAATAGCACACACCTGGCGAGATAACCAGGTCCTTAGAGGGACGTAACAAGACACATAATATCATGCCAATAAACTGAATAAAGTTAGCTCAACAGAAAAGTATATGTGACTACACAAATAAAGGTCCTTAACCATTCTATGTGAAATGCATTTTGAAGACAACGTTCCACACAAGGGCTCCCGAAGCTAGAAACACGGCACGTTACCGTTTCAACCAAGGCACTAGTGGCGTCTAGAGAAAAGTAAATGCACGGCCCATTAGCACTCGAGCGAGAACTAAGGGGCAGCTAGAGAAAAATAAATGCACGGCCACTAGCTCTTGGGTGAGTCACTAACGGCAGCTAGAGGAAAGTAAATGCACGGCACATTTGGGTTTCAATCGAGGCACTAGTGGCATCTAGAGAAAAGTAAATAAATGCACGGCCACTAGCTCTCGACTGAGTCACAAATGGCAGCTAGAGAAAAGTAAAGGTGTGAAAGCTCCTGCGCCTAATAACTGTCTTTACCCTTCCCATGCACTACTCGTACTGTATCCACATTACGACATTCCTAATAACTGCTAAGTCGCTAAGTCTTCAAGACAACCATAACTATTTAGCAGTTATTACCTATCGTACGGCATGTGCGCACCGATGGCCAGTCGATACGTACGTCCGAGATCTATATGAGACTCATGACTCATGATACACAAGTGTCGGACCAATGAATGCGACATAAACAAAGGTGGTCCCTTAACTCTAAGCCATATGCAACTAAAATATAATAATTTGCAAGTACAATTTATATTTTCTAGAATAAGTAAAAACATGCATGATATTGAGCAAGGAATTAAACAGTAAAGGCAAGGTGTCTTGCCTGGTAGTACGCCTGGTGTAGTGCAATGATCCAGGTAGCACGATCTGCGACTTCGGTACAACAACTATACATAGTGACCTCTGATGGTGGCACGGACAGTTCCATTAGGTCCGGGACGGTCAAATTAGTTAGGGTCAATAGGTGGAAGGAAAGAATTGGCAAGCAATAGGAAGATTGCGATTTGTCACGATTGAGATAATCCTAAGAGGAAATTGATTTAGAGCAAGACAGTCCCGTAATAAATCATATATATCCCTTTTTAGAAGATTTATTAGAAATATTCACAATCATTTTAGAAAGCTTTATAAAACGCATTTAGTAATACTTTTAGGAAAATATTCCCTAACTACCAGTAAAAATAATATTTAGTCAAATAATATTTTTTAGAAATAATTTATAATACTTGAAATATGATCTATTAGTCAACATATGCCTCCCAATAATTATCAGAAAAATTAGAAGTCCTTTTAAGGCAAAACTGTAAGTCTTGTCAAAATAATATTTTAGGCTAGATCTATATCTAAAAAATGTTTTAAGCGAAACAACATAATATTAGAAAAATTTATTCATGGTTAAGAACCGTATTTTGTAAAAAAAAAAATCTTAATAATAAGTTATACTTTTATTGACTATTGAAAAATCGAAATATATTTATAGCTATTTAAACTATACCATTTTACTAATAAAATAGAAAAATTATTTAGGTAGAAAAACTCATTCACCATATCCTAGATTTTGTAAACATTTGGATATTTGTAACCCAATATGAAAGCAAAATATATCTATAAAATTATGCCGAAAATAATAACAATAAAAATAATAATAACAATAATAATAATAATACTAATAATAAAAAAATAATAGTAATAATAATAATAATAATAATAATAATAATAATAATGATAAGGATAATGATAATAATAATAATAATAATAATAATAATAATAATAAAAAATAATAATAATAATAATAATAAGGATAATGATAATAATAATAATAATAATAATAATAATAAGGATAAGGATAATGATAATAATAATAATAATTTTAATTAACAAAAAAATAGTTAAAAAATACGATAACAGTGGTTCTCCTCATTCCGAGGAGACCACAGAACAAGTTTTTTTAGGGAAACAAAAATTTTACTTTAGAGAGAGAGAAGCAGAGGGAGAGAGAGAAATCAGTGGGAAAGAGAAAGAGGGGTGGTGAAGAAGGAATTCGGAGCGGAGCGGCTCGGCCGGGCTAGGTCGACGTCGGGCAGAGTGAGAGAGGGAGAAGTCGTCGGGAGCGAAAGTGAGAGAGGCGGCCGGGAGGAAGTGGGTCGGCGGGCGAGGTCGAAGAGAGCTGGGAGAGGACGGCAGAGGCGGGAGTTCGGTGGTCGGAGTTACGTGCGGCGGAGGCCGAGGAGATTGAGGGAGAGGGGCGGAGGCTCTCTATGGGCGGTGGTCGGAGCTGCCCCAGTGGAGACGCGGCGCCGGCTGCACGGGAGGCGAGCCAGTCCGTACGACGTGGTCGAGCTGCAGAGTAGGGAGGCGGGGCGCAGATCAACCCTCCGCGGCCTGGAGGAAGCGGCCGGGCTCGGCTGGGTCGTCGGCGGAGGGTCGACGGAGTTCGGGGGTTCCGGCGCGGTGAGGAGGAATACGGTGGGGGTTTGATGGTCCGGTGGCCGGGGGTTTCGCCGGGCGACCGTGCAGAGAAGGCGGAGGTTGGGCGCGGCTGAGGATGGGGTCACTGGAGACTGCCGCGTGCGGAGGACGTGTACGTGCGGGCGACGTTCACTGTGACGAGGTCGGCACGGGAGTCACGGGCCGAGGTACGGTGGCTGAGAAGGAGGTCGGCGCGGGGCTCGCCACGGAGGAGGAGGTAAGTGGTGACGCTGGTGGTTTCTATTTTATTTTTTGTTTTGTTTTGGGGTTTGTGTGGTGTCGGTGATCGACGGGGAGTGGTTATGCCGGTAGTGGCAATTTTTGGCAGTAGTGTGGTTATGGCTGGTGGCGGGACTGTTGTCGGGGTATGGTGGCGGTGGTCACAGTAACGATGGCGGTTGTGGCGTTTTAGGATTTTTCTAATGGCGACAGTGGTGGTCGAACCGGGTGCGGTGGTGGAATGTTGGCCGGGGGAATGTCGGGATGGGGGTGTGGTGTTGTCTAGGTCGGGGACGGGGGCTGTCGTGGTGGTGACGGGTGGCTGGACGGGACACGGTGAAGATGCGAATGTGGTCTGGAGGTGGCGGCAGGTTGCCGGGGTTGACCACGGCGATTGCCGATTTGTCGGGGTGGTATTGTTGGCGGTCAGGAGGCGACACTGGTGGTGGAAAGTTATGCTAGGGTTAGGATTTTATTTTGGTTGTATTTGTCGGGGAGTGTCCGACACAAGGGATACAATATATATGTATATATATTGGAATAAGAACGGAGAGGGGACACGAACACGGACACGAGGCACTGCACTTGTGGTGGAAGTAATTTTGTGGAGAATGATAAAAAGTTGGAGGAGTACCTGCCTATTTATAGGATGTGGGAATTCCCAATTGGATAAGAACTAGGAGTATTTAAAACCTAATTTAGATAATTCACAATTTAATTTAAAACAATGAAATCAAATCCAAATCCAATACAAATTCAATTTTAAATCATATCCCTCTAGTTTAAAATCAATTCAAATAAATCAAATTCGAAATATAGTTATTAATTTAATTTATTTAAGTAATCCAAAAATTAAATCAAGATTTAAATGGCCACAATAACTTCCAAATATATTTTTCAAAATACCAATAATAATAATTTTGAAAATAATAAATATTTTTAAATATCTTTTGAAATAATAAAATATTAATATTAATAATTTCAAAAATAAGAAAAATACATAAATTTAATTTAATGTACCTCATATGCAAGGAATATAAAATAGTTTTCCAAATTATCACTAATAAATAAATAAATAAAACGGTAATAAGATTTTGGTCATCTCAATACACAACTTTAAGAAAATACAAATACAAATAATTATATATATTATTTATAAAATAGAAAAAATACTTTTAAAAATATGTACGCTCGCATATATTCGCACTCGTCGAGCAATTACGAAAATAAAATTTTGTGCGCGACGTACAATACAAAAATTTAAATCAGTACCAAATTTAAATAATAAATAAATAGTAGAAATTTAGGGGTTTTACACAATCCGTGATAATAACGTGACAGCATCATGTAAAGTAATCTAGAGCAAGAATATAAATCCTAGCAAGTATGAAACGGTCAGAGAATGTACTCGCCTGTCACCCTGAATGACTGATATGAATAGATGTCCGAACAGGTGTCACAGAGTTCTATTAGAGTAAAACATGTTACAAAGTACTTAAATTGTAATAATAGACATCTGCAATGCAAACTACATGATTCTAAGTCAAACTTGGTCAACTGTAAGGTAACTTGGGCAACTGCTTAGGGTTTGGTCAAATTCTAGTCAAACTAAGTCAAAGAAAGTCAAACTAAATCAAACTAAGTCAAATTGGTTCAAAGGTTGACTTACAGTTGACTTTTGGTCAACTGGTCAACTCCTAGTCCCATCTAGGTCAAACTATGTCAAGTGTTGACTCAAAGTTGACTTCTAGTCATAATAGTCAACCTTGGTCAACCGTGCTCATGTCTAAGTCAAATATCCTATATCAAGTCATACCTACCTAAAATATCCAAATCTAGTATCCACATACCCAACATTACTCTATACTAGCATATACTACCTAGGTAATATCCTACTACCTGAGACTAGTAGAAATCATATATATATACATATACATATGCCCCTCTAGTATCCCTTCCTAAGCCAAATATGAAATTAAAGCTCCACATAACTTACCAACCCTTAACCCCAATCTCAGCTACTAACCAAATCCTAATCACACTAGGACACACACTAACTCCTAACATACATCACTAGGCCACACCCTTATTTTTTTCCTAAACCTGTTGCTTGAACCCCCTTGACCCTACGCACACTCACACATCCTAATCAACCATTCTCATCCTACCATACCTTGCCTAGGCCTAAAACTAAAAGCACTCACCCACATACTCTAATCCTCACCACTGCTTATATATATATATATATATATATATATATATATATATATATATATATATATATATATATATATATATATATATATATATAAAGCTATATATATACATTACCTAACTGAAACTACAACTTATATTACTCTCAAATAACTCCCTCCTCCCCTCACGTATACATACACACACACAAAATATCTATACATACATACATATTGATATATATATATATATATATATATATATATATATATATATATATATATATATATATATATAAAAATATATATATATATATATATATATATATATATATATATATATATGTTTTTTTTATATATATATATATATTGATATATACATACGTACATATTGATATTTTTTTTTTTGATATATATATTGATATACATACATACATACATATATATTGATATATACATACATACATACACAAAAAAAAAAAAAATATATATATATATATATATATATATATATATATATATATATATATATATATATATATATATATATATATATATATTTGATATATACATTTTTTTTTTTTTTTTTTTTTTTTTACATACATACATATTGATATATATATTTATATATATAAAAAAAAATATATATAATATATATATATATATATATATATATATATATATATATATATATATATATATATATATATATATATATATTTATATATATATATAAAATATATATATATATATATATTCCTACATTTAGATATATATATATACATATATACAGACATATATACATAAACCTAGGATACAGACAACCTAAAACACTAACACAGACACACATATACATACACTATGAATATACACTTGGATATCAGACCCTATACCAGATACTAAGACACTAACTCACTCATCCATATCCAATAGCACTGTCAAGACCAACATGGCCTCACACTAGACACCAATGTTAGACACTCCCCTTTCAAACACGTAGAAAACATAACCCCTGCTGCATTTACAAATATAGGCAAGTGGCCATGTTACTCAGTAAGCAAGATTGAAAAAGGCCATGTCCCAAGTACGACCCTTATCACACAATAGAAAGCACCCAAAACTCAACCAAACTTCTCCACATTGGACCCAGGCACGAAGTTCAATATCCCTGACATGTCAACATATATAATCATACAAAATTTATATTTTAAATCAATTAAAACGCATTTAAAAAGCTCGTAAAACTGAATATTGTACCTGTATTAGAAAATCACCCCCAAACCTTAAATTACCATTCAAAATATAAATAAATATCTAATTTGTGGTTGGTAATGATTTGTGTATATGTATATGTGTCATACAAGTCATCTCGTGTCCACAAGAGTGGACACAACGTGCCCAATTGAATCAAAACACACAGTATATAGAGTGCTAGACACTGCGTCGTGCGGCCAGTTCAAGACCTCGTGGACACGAAACAGTATCCCAGTGTCCATGTGGTTGTGCACACGTATTCGCCAGGTATAGGGGTAGGTCATGGTGTGCCTACACAGTTTCCTCGACGTGTCTGCGTAGGATACGAACAGCGTATCAGATGCACTGTACTGACTGCGTACGCACAGTATAAAATCAGTGCACGTGTCCATGCTCCTTCGATACGACATGAGACCATGTCAAACTTCTAGGGTGTCGTGTCAGTCACTAGCCCTACGTCTATACTAATTCTCGTGTCAAACTGTGTCGTGTCGTGTCCTACAGAGAGCCCGAGCAGCAGGACACCTGACTAAGCCTTCGTACAACGAGTTCGTGTCCGTTTTGTACATAGACACGGCTCGAATTATGCTCAGAGCATGGGGGTTCGTGAACAAACACAAAGGGCTACAAATTACTTCAAATTGAAATCGAAAATAACAATATTAATTCCTATCAAGCATTTCATCAAACACCTATGCCAACACACCGATACATGTCCGATACGGACATCAAATGGACAGGGTTTCTTACCAAACTTGAGGGACAGCTAGGGTATACCTAAATGAATGCAACTATGAAAAAAAATCAGGAATTTAAAGGTGATTGATAGGTTTTACCTATTGAGGGTGAAATCTCAATATAAAGGCCTATGAAATGAGGGCTTCTCTCCCACTTGCAATGATCCCAAGCCCTTGAATCTTTACTATCTAGTCACCAATGATGTACTCTACTGTTGAGGAGTCCAATGCAAGTAGTTTGGTCTAATTTGGAGGAGAAATGGAGAATTGGTGAAGGTTTGGAAAAGAACACAAGTATGGTTCTTTGTAGAGATAAAAAAGAGGCAAGAAATTGTGATTTAATAGGGAGGGAATGGGCTTGATGGTTGTGGTAAATCATTAGGGTTAGGGTTTTAGATGTGTGGCTAAGGTTCCTCCAACAATTTCTAGCTCAATCAAGGGCTCTCATCAAAAGTAGGTTTCTAACATAATATCTAACCAAAATATCTCCTAACATAATATCTAGATAGTAATCTAACTTAGTCATTAAGTCTCTAACCTTCTAACTAAGCTTCCATGAACATCATTAACATCTAGGTTAGGTCAAAACTAGGTTAGTCTCTAATAAAAGATTAGCACCACAATAATCAATCAAAATTCATTTTCATTAAAAAGTCCAAAATGACCAAAATACCCCTAGGCTAAAAAGTCACAATTAGTCATCCTAATCACATGGTTAGGTCCCTATGGTCATGGTTAGTCTCTAGGTCATGCAATCTCTAGGGTTGCACTAGCAAAACATCAAAATCACAAGTCATGGTTTTAAATAGTTTTAAATTGATTAAAAGTCACCATAAATCATATCATGATTTAAATAACATTATTAAATAATTAAAAAAATACAAAAGTTCAAAATTACCGTAATTTTAGAAACTGGGTGCTACAAGTCTACCCTCCTTAGAAAAATTTTGTCCTCAAAATTAAGATGGTCGTACTCCTTCTACGTCAAACATCCCAACAATCACAGTCTCAAACACACAGTTCGATAATCATATATGTCTATCCAAAATTATGATACTCAGAACCTCCGTCATGCTAGTGAGCAAGGCTACGATATTCACAAAGTCCTTGACTAAGGTACATACCTCTAGAATCATGGTATTTAAAATTTTCGCATTGCCGCATGCTTGGCCGCAAAAACCTTAAATTCCCACACCCGAGAAATACGTCCAAAATCTAACTATATGTCCTCACTATGCCATCTATCATGACTGTAGAAGACTCTAGATCCCATAACTGAGGCGACCTAACCCATACGACTTATCTCAGAAGAAGAAATATCAACTCATAATGAAACACCAGAATAAAATTTATCAACCAACAACGAACAGATGGAATCAAATTTCAAGACTGTTATAAGGAGGCAAATACGGAAATAGAATCGAACAGATTGGAACCTGCAATCAGCTCTCCTTCTGCATGTGCATCCTGGACTGCCATGGCGAAAGCTCGCCCCTGCTGGCCTCCCCTGGCCTGTTGCTGATGCTGGACAAACCTCTACTGCTGAGTCTACAACAGTGGTCCCATCTACTACCCTGTCGGAGCCATAGCTCTTGCTGCTGCTTGAGCTAATCGTACGAGTTCTTGGGACACTCCCTCAACTGATGCTCGGTTGAACCACAAAGTAAACATAGGCCCTGCGTCTTCCTGCAGTCATCCCACCCGTGACCTTGCTTCTTGTAGAAGTTATATATAGTATGCTGATGCTGCCTTGGTGCCTGCAGGTAAAGTATATGTCCCTGGCCCTAAAACGGCTGCTGAACTGGCCTCTACTGAATGTAAGGGCGTTTGGCCGGCCTTGTACTAGAACTAGCCCCCAAGGCATCACTGCCCCTCTTTGGCCTTAGACCGTAGTCCTCCTCTGCAATCTGAGCATCCATCAGAATCTGCTCAAATGTCACATCGCGATGCCTAGAAGTGCGAGAGCGCACTGCGTGAATCAGGCCCCTCCTGAACTTACGGGCCTTCTCTCCCTCATCCTGAATCATCTCTGGAGCGAATCGACTCAGGCGAAAGAACATTGCCACATACTCGTCCACAGACGAGTTCTCCTGTACCAGTCCTGTAAACTGGTTCTCCAGCGCGCCAAGAGCTACATCAGGATAGAACTTCTCCTTGAATAGCCTTCAAAAGTTCTTCTATATCAATCCTCTAACTGACGTACGAGGATCCGTACGGTCCTATGTCAAAGCGATATCAAAGAACTGGCTAGCCGCGGCTGATACCCAAAGCTATATCAATCCTCTAACGGATACACCTCTGCTAGATCCAAACTCCACTCAACATCCTCTAGCCAGTCGTCGGCATATAGAATGCCCTCAGTCCCCTTGAACTCCCGGGGTACCATCTTCTTGAAATCCAACACTGATCCAGGCCTCGACTGCTGCTGATGCGGCTCTCCTTGAACCGGAGCTTGTAGCAACCTTTTCGACCGCTGCTAGTGCAAGCTGATGAGCATTCTCCATGCTCTGCCTCATAGTCTCAGACTGCCGTTGAGACGCCTCCGTCTGCGCTCGCTGAGTCTCCATCATCTGCTGGAGGAGCGCAAACATCTGTAATGCATCTGTCGGTATCGGAAGTGGCAACAAAAAAGTTTCTGGAATAACGATAGAAGGTCTCTCAATTGGAGGTGGAAGACCTCATGATGCTGCTGCTGCTACTCCCACCTGGATGGCAGGAGCAGTAGGGGCAGCAGAGATAGCCATCTGGACCTTCCTCTCCTCCGGAGCAGTAGGCCTTGATGGACAGGACCTCTCCGGGGCAGTACTAGATCCAGCTGCCTGAGCTCGAGTTGCTGTCATTCTGGAGACAGATCAAACAAGAAAATCAATACTGAGAAAGAAGCGATATAATCAAAGGAGGACAGTTTATTTCAAGGAAACCATTTTTAACAAGAATTTAGATGGCAGGAATTCAGTTAAGAGTTTTTCCTAGATGTGATTAAGTACCTCATAGTATATCCTAATCCTAATGCAGGCTGTAGTGATACTCTAGTACGAATACCATTACGTAAACTCAACCTACATGGGCCACCACTAAAAACGTGTCACGACCCATACCATGTTTAGGGGCACGAGAACGTGGGTACGTCCAGCCTACGTCGCAGTGTCGGCGGTAAACGCTGTATAGGTCATCTATAACATCTAACAACAAGATATATAAACCTGTCATCTCCGTACGGAGGTATAATATAACATCTCAACTCTATATCTCAATCACAAGTCTAGGAAAGATAGAGCACGATATGAATAAGATAAAAAGGAAGAACTGAATGTATAAGTAAAGTCATCACAACACACATATAGATATCCAACACAAATAAATACAAGTCCTGAATATAACTAAGTCTCAACTAACAATCGGAACAATCCGATATAAACTGAAAGCTATAAGTACTAGACTAAACTTGGCACCCTCTACTGTGCTAGATGCTCCTCAGTCTCCTGAATGTCACCCTCATATGCCCCATAGAAGGTAGGGCAGTCATCATCATCATCTGTAATATTTTTAAAAGGTCCAGTCAGGACAGGAACGAGCACAATACATCTCACGCAGTTCATATCTTGTTAGGAAATATAAAGCATGCAACAGAGTAAGATACATGGACTATAAGGAAATATATATAAAAATGAGAGAGATTTGATAACTGGAAATATCTATATACATGATAAGTAAGAACTGTAAGTAACCTGTGATTTAGAGCATGAGATGGTTATATAAATGGGTTAAGACAATACAAGGGTAACTCCATCATATGTGAGTGTACAATGGATATATACAAGATTTTCACAAGATTTCACAAGATAGAATTTTGATCACATAACCATTTCCTATTCACCCTCCCCAATCAATACACAAGGATCTAGTCAAGTTACGTTACCTTGCACAAGAGGTTTTTATCATGTTTGCTCACGTGATCATGAGAGTATAAGATTGCTCAAGAGTATACATGAATAGAGGTGTACATGAAATACAAGCTGTTCGTGAAAAGCATATGACAACTGTATTTGATGCACCCCGAGGGGGATAACATCGTATGACCAGATCCATAAGGTACCAATCCGTGATAATAACGTGACAGCATCATGTAAAGTAATCTAGAGCAAGAATATAAATCATAGCTAGTATGAAACGGTCAGAGAATGTATTCGCCTGTCACCCTGAATGACTAATATGAATAGATGTCCGAACTAGTGTCACAGAGTCCTATTAGAGTATAACGGGTTATAAAGTACTCAAATTGTAATAATGGAAATCTGTAATGCAAACTACATGATTCTAAGTCAAACTAGGTCAATTGTAAGGTAACTTGGACAACTGCTTAGGGTTTGGTCAAATTCTAGTCAAACACGGTCAAACTAAGTCAAAGAAAGTCAAACCAAATCAAACTAAGTCAAACTGGGTCAAAGGTTGACTTATAATTGACTTTTGGTCAACTGGTCAACTCCTACTCCCATCTAGGTCAAACTATGTCAAGTGTTGACTCAAAGTTGACTTCTAGTCAAACTTGTCAACCTTGGTCAACCATGGTCATGTCTAATCAAATATCCTATATCAAGTCATACCTACCTAAAATATCCAAATATAGTATCCATATACCCAACATTACTCTACACTAGCATATACTACCTAGGTAATATCCTATTACCTTAGACTAGTAGAAATCATATATATATATATACATATATATATACCCCTCTAGTATCCCTTCCTAACCCAAATGTGAAATTAAAGATCCACATAACTTAGCAAACCTTAACCCCAATCTCATCTACTAACCACATCCTAATCACACTAGGACACACACTAACTCCTAACATACATCACTAGGCCATACCCTTGTTTTTTTCCCAAACCTCTTGCTTGAACCCCCTTAACCCTAGGCACACTCACACATCCTACTTAACCATTCTCATCCTACCATACCTTGCCTAGGCCTAAAACCAAAAGGACTCACCCACATACTCTAATCCTCACCACTGCTCTTATATATATAAAGTTATATATATACATTACCTAGCTGAAACTACAACTTATTTTACTCTCAAATAACCCCCTACTCCCCTCACATATACATACACACACACAAAATATCTATAAATACATATATATATATATATATATATATATATATATATATATATATATATATATATATATATTGATATATCAATATGTATGTATTTATATATATATATATATATATATATATATATATATATATTTATATATATATATATATATATATATATATATATATATATATATATATATATATAAATATATATATATAATATATAATATATATATATATATATATATATATATATATATATATATATATATATATATATATATATATATATATATATATATATATATATTCCTGCATTCCGATATATATATACATATATACAGACATATATACATAAACCTAGGACACAGACAACCTAAAACACTGACACAGACACACATATACATGCACTATGAATATACACTTGGATATCATACCCTATACTAGATAGTAAGACACTAACTCACTCATCCATATACAATAGCACTGCCAAGACCAACATGTCCTCACACTAGACACCAATGCCAGACACTCCCCTTTCAAACACTCGGAAAACATAACCCCTGCTGCATTTACAAACATGGCCAAGTGGCCGTGTTACTCATTAAGCAGGAATAAAAAGGCAAAGTCCCAAGTACGACCCTTATCATACACTAGAAAATACCCAAAACACAACCAAACTTCTCCACATTGAACCCATGCACGAAGTCCAATATCCCTGACATGTCAACATATATAATCATACAAAATTTATATTTTAAATCAATTAAAACGCATTTAAAAGCTCAGAAAACTGAATCCTGCACCCGTATCAGAAAATCAACCCCAAACCTTAAATTACCATTTGAAATGTAAATAAATATCAAATTTGTGGTTGGTAATGATTTGTGTATATGTATACGTGTCATAAAAGTCATCTCGTATCCACAAGAGTGGACACGACGTGTCCAATTGAATCAAAACACACAGTATACAGAGTGTTAGACACTACGTCGTGTGGCCAGTTCAAGGCCTCGTAGACACGACATAGTATCCTAGTGTCCACGAGGTTGTACACACGTGTTCGCCAGGAGTAGGGGTAGGTCATGGGTTGCCTGTATAGTGTCCTCGACGTGTTTGCGTGGGACACGAACAGCGTATCAGAGGCGCTGTACTGACTGCGTGCACACACTATAAAATCAGTGCAAGTGTTCGTGCTCCCTCGACACGACACGAGACCGTATCAAACTTCTAGGGTGTCGTGTCAGTCACTAGCCCTACGTGTATACCAAGTCTGGTGTCAAACCGTGTAGTGTCGTATCCTACAGAGAGCCCGAGCAGCAGGACACCTGACTGAGCCTTCGTGTAGCGAGTTTGTGTCCGTTTTGGACACGGACACGGCTCGAATTGTGCTCAGAGAATGGGGGTTCGTGAACAAACACAAAGGGCAACAAATCACTTCAAATAGAAATCAAAAATAATAATATTAATTTCTATCAAGCATTTCATCAAATACCTATGCCAACACACCGATACGTGTCCGATACGGGCATCAAATGGACACGGTTTCTTACAAAACTTGAGGGACAGCTAGGGTATGCCTAAATGAATGCAACTATAAAGAAAAATTAGGAATTTAAAAGTGTTTGATAGGTTTTACCTATTGAGGGTGAAACCTCAATTTAAAGGCCTATGAAATGAAGGCTTCTCTCCAACTTATAATGATCCCAAGCCCTTTAATCCATACTAGCTCATCACCAATGATGTCCTCTACTGTTGAGGAGTCTAATACAATTGGTTTGGTCCAATTTGGAGGAGGAATGGAGAATTGGTGAAGGTTTGGAGAAGAACACAAGTAGGGTTCTTTGTAGAGATGAAAAATAGGCAAGAAATTATGAAGGAGTGATTTAATAGGGAGGGAATAGGCTTGATGGCTATGGAAAATAATTAGGGTTAGGGTTTTAGATGAGTGGCTAAGGTTTCTCCACCAATTTCTAGCTCAGTCAAGGGCGCTCATCAAAAGTAGGTTTCTTATATAATATCTAACCAAAATATCTTCTAACATAATATCTAGATATTAATCTAACTTAGTCATTAAGTCTCTATCCTTCCAAATAAGCTTCCATGAACATCATTAACATCTAGGTTAGGTCAAAACTAGGTTAGTCTCTAATAAAAAGATTAGCACCACAATAATCAATAAAAATTCATTTTTATTAAAAAGTCCAAAATGACCAAAATATCCCCTAGGCTAAAAAGTCACAATTAGTCATCCTAATCACATGGTTAGGTCCCCATGGTCATGGTTAGTCTCTAGGTCATGCAGTCTCTAGTGTTGCACTAGCAAAACATCAAAATCATAAGTCATAGTTTTAAATAGTTTTAAATTGATTAAAAGTCACCACAAATCATATCATAATTTAAATAACATTATTAAATAATTAAAAAATACAAAAGTTCAAAATTACCCTCATTTTAGAAACTGGGTGCTACAAGTCTACCATCCTTAGAAAAATTTTGTCCTCAAAATTAAGATGGTCATACTCCTTCTAGGTCAAACACCCCAACAATCACAGTCTCAAACACACAGTTCGATAATCATATGCGTCTGTCCAAAATCATGATACTCAGAACCTGCATGATGCTAGTGAGCAAGGATACCATATTCATAGAGTCCTTAACTAAGGTACATACCTCTAGAATTATGGTATTTAAAATTTTTGTATTGCCGCATGCTTGGCCGCGAAAACCTTAAATTCATACACCCGAGAAATACGTCCAAAATTCGACTATATGTCCTCACTATGCCAGCTAACATGACTATAGAAGACTCTAGATCCCATAACTGAGGCGACCTAGCCCATACAAATTATTTAAGAAGAAAAAAAATCAAATCATAATGAAACACCAGAAGAAAATTTATCAACCAACAATGAACAGATGGAATCAAATTTCAAGACAGTTATAAGGAGGCAAATACGAAAATGGAATCGAAAAGATTGGAACCTGCAATCAGCTCTCCTTCTGCCAGTGCATCCTCGACTGCCATGGCGAAAGCTCGCCCCTGCTGGCCTTCCCTGGCCTGCTGCTGATGCTGGACAAACCTCTGCTACTGAGTCTGCAACGGTGGTCACGTCTGCTGCCCTGTCGGAGCCCTAGCTCCTGTTGCTGCCTGAGCTAATCGTGCCGAGTTCTTAGGACACTCCCTCAACTGATGCTCTGTTGAACCACAAAGTAAACATAGGCCCTGCCTCTTCCTGCAGTCGTCCCATCCGTGACCTTGCTTCTTACAGAAGTTACATATAGTGTGTTGATGCTGCCTGGGTGCCTGCTCATAAAGTACATGTCCCTACCCCTCAAACGGCTGTTAAACTGGCCTCTGCTGAATGTGAGGGCGCTTGGCCGGCCCTGCACTAGAACTAGGCCCCTTGGCATTACTGACCCTCTTCGGCCTCAGACCATAGTCCTCATCTGCAATCTAAGCATCCATCAGAATCTGCTGAAATGTCGCATCGCGACGTCGAAAAGTGCGAGAGCGTACTGCATGAATCAGGACCCTCCTAAACTTGCGGGCCTTCTCTCCCTCATCCTGAATCATCTCTGGAGCGAATCGACTCAGGCGAAAGAACTCTGCCGCATACTCGTCCATAGACGAGTTCTCTTGTACCAGTCCTGCAAACTGGTTCTCCAGCGCGCTAAGAGCTACATCAAGATATAACTTCTCCTTTAATAGCCTCCGAAAGGTCTCCCATGTCAATCTTCTAACTGACGTACGAGGATCGTACGGTACCATATCAAAGCGATATCAAAGAACTGGCTAGCCGCGGCTGACACCCACAGCCTCTTCGGAACCTATGCTAGATCCAAACTTCGCTCAACATCCTCTAGCCAGTCGTCGACATATAGAATGCCCTCAGTCCCTTTGAACTCCCGAGGTACCATCTTCTTGAAACCCAATACTGATCCAGGCCTCGGCTGCTGCTGATGCAGCTCTTGGCCCTAAGCTCCCTGAACCGGAGCTGTAGCAACCTTCTCGACCGCTGCTAGTGCAAGCTGATGAGCATTCTCCATGCTCTACCTCATTGTCTCAAACTGTCGCTGAGACGCCTTCACCTGTACTTGCTGAGTCTTCATCATCTGCTAGAGGAGCGTAAACATCTGCAACGCATTTGTCGGTATTAGAAGTGGCAGCGAAAGAGTCTATGGAATAATGATAGAAGGTCTTTCAACTTGAGGTGGAAGACCTCCTGATGCTGCTACTTGCTACTCCCACCTAGATGGCAGGAGCAGTAGAGGTAGCAGAGACAGCCATCTAGACCTCCCCCTCCTCCGGAGTAGTAGGCCTCGATGGACCGGACCTCTCCGAGGCTAGTACTAGATCCAGCTGCCTGAGCTCGAGTCACTGTCATCCTGGAGACAGATCAAACAAGAAAATCAATGCTGAGAAAGAAGCGATATAATCAAAGCAGGACGATTTATTTCAAAGGAAACAATTTTTAACAAGAATTTAGATGACAGGAATTCAGTTAAGAGTTTTTCCTAGATGTGATTGAGTACCTCATAGTATATCCTATCCTACTGCAGGCTGTAGTGATACTCTAGTTCGAATACCACTACATAAACTCGACCTACATGGGCCACTACTAAAAATGTGTCATGACCCGCACCCTGTTTTGGGGCACGAGAACGTGGGTACGTCCAGCCTACGCCGTAGTGTCAGCGGTAGAACGCTGTATAGGTCATCTCTAATATCTAACAACAAGATATATAAACCTGTCATCTCCGTACGGAGGTATAATATAACATCTTAACTCTATATCTCAATCACAAGTCTAGGGAAGATAGAGCACGATATAAATAAGATAAAAAGGAATAATTGAATATATAAGTAAAGTCATCACAACACACATATAGATATCCAACACAAATAAATATAAGTCCTGAATATAACTAAGTCTCAACTAACAATCAGAACAATCCAATACAAACTAAAGGCTATAAGTACTAGACTAAACTAGGCACCCTCTAATGTGCTAGATGCTCCTCAGTCTCCTGAATGTCACCCTCATATGCCCCATAGAAGGTAGGACAGTCATCATCATCTGTAATAATTTCAACAGGTCCAGTCAGGATAGAAACGAGGACAATACATCTCACACAGTTCATATCATGTTAGAAAATATAAAGCATACAATAGAGTAAGATACATGGACTGTAAGGAAATATATATGAAAACAAGAGAGATTTGAGAACTGGAAATATCTATAGACATGATAAGTAAGAACTGTAAGTAACCTGTGATTTAGAGCATGAGATGGTTATATAAATGGGTTAGGACAATGCAAGGGTAACTCCATCATACGTGAGTGTACAATAGATATATACAAGATTTTCACAAGATTTCACAAGATGGTATTTTGATCACATAACCATTTCCAACTCACCCTTCCTAATCAATACACAAGGATCCAGTCAAGTTATGTTACCTTGTACAAGAGGTTTTTATCATATTTGCTCACGTGATCATGAGTGTACAAGATTGTATAAGAATATACATGAATAGAGGTGTACATGAAATACAAGATGTTCGTGAAAAATATATGACAACTGTATTTGATGCACCCCGAGGGGGATAACATCGCATAACCAGATCCATAGGGTACCAATCCGTAATAATAACATGACATCATCATGTAAAGTAATCTCGAACATGAATATAAATCCTAGCAAGTATGAAACGGTTAGAGAATGTACTCGCCTGTCACCCTGAATGACTGATATGAATAGATGTCCGAACTAGTGTCACAGAGTCCTATTAGAGTAAAACAGGTTATAAAGTACTCTAATTGTAATAATAGAAATCTGCAATGCAAACTACATGATTATATGTCAAACTAGGTCAACTGTAAGGTAACTTGGGCAACTACTTAGGGTTTGGTCAAATTCTAGTCAAACTAGGTCAAACTAAGTCAAATAAAGTCAAACCAAATCAAACTAAGTCAAACTGGGTCAAAGGTTGACTTACAGTTGACATTTGGTCAACTGGTCAACTCCTAGTCCCATCTAGGTCAAACTAAGTCAAGTGTTGACTCAAAGTTGACTTCTAGTCAAAATAGTCAACCTTGGTCAACCGTGCTCATGTCTAAGTCAAATATCCTATATCAAGTCATACCTACCTAAAATATCCAAATCTAGTATCCACATACCCAACATTACTCTATACTAGCATATACTACCTAGGTAATATCCTATTACCATAGACTAGTAGAAATCATATATATATACATATAGATATACCCCTCTAGTATCCCTTCCTAACCCAAATGTGAAATTAAAGCTCCACATAACTTACCAACCTTTAACCCCAATCTCATCTACTAACCACATCCTAATCACACTAGGACACACACTAACTCCTAACATACATCACTACGCCGTACCCTTGTTTTTTTCACAAACCTGTTGCTTGAACCCCCTTGACCCTAGGCAGACTCACACATCCTTCTCAACCATTCTCATCCTACCATACCTTGCCTAGGCCTAAAACCAAAAGCACTCACCCACATACTCTAATCCTCACCACTGCTCATATATATATAAAGTTATATATATACATTACCTAACTGAAACTACAACTTATATTACTCTCAAATAACCCCCCTACTCCCCTCACATATACATACACACACACAAAATATCTATACATACATACATATTGATATATATATACATATATACAGATATATATACATAAACCTAAGACACCGACAACATATACATACAGACTTATATACCTAAAACACCGACACAGACACACATATACATACAGTATGAATATAGACTTGGATATCAGACCCTATACTAGATACTAAGATACTAACTCACTCATCCATATGCAATATCACTGCCAAGACCAACATGGCCTCACACTAGACACCAATGCCAGACACTCCCCTTTCAAACACTCAGAAAACATAACCCTTGCTGTATTTGCAAACATGGCCAAGTGGCCATGTTACTCAGTAAGAAGGAATAAAAAAGGCCAAGTCCCAAGTACGACCCTTATCACACACTAGAAAACACCCAAAACTCAACCAAACTTCTCCACATTGAACCCAGACACAAAGTCCAATATCCCTGACATGTCAACATGTATAATTATGCAAAATTTATATTTTAAATCAATTAAAATGCATTTAAAAAGCTCAAAAAACTGAAAACTGCACCCGTATCCGAAAATCACCCCCAAACCTTAAATTACCATTCGAAATGTAAATAAATATCAAATTTGTGGTTGGTAATGATTTGTGTATTTGTATACGTGTCATACAAGTCATCTCGTGTCCACAAGAGGACACGACGTGTGCAATTGAATCGAAACACACAGTATACAGAGTGCTAGACACTGCATCGTGCGGCCAGTTCAAGGCCTCGTGACACGACACAGTATCCCAGTATCCACGTGGTTGTGCACACGTGTTCGCCAGGTATAGGGGTAGGTCGTGGGGTACATGCACAGTGTCCTCGACGTGTCTGTGTGGGACACGAACAACGTATAAGAGGAGCTGTACTGAATGCGTGCGCACAGTATAAAATCAGTGCACGTGTCCGTGCTCCCTCGATACGACACGAGACCATATCAAACTTCTAGGGTGTCGTGTCAGTCACTAACCCTACGTGTATACCAACTCTCGTGACAAACCGTGTCGTGTCATGTCCTACAGAGGGCCCGAGCAGCAGGACACCTGACCGAGCCTTCGTGCAGCGAGTTCGTGTCTGTTTTGGACACGGACAAGGCTCGAATTGTGCTCAGAGCATGGGGGTTCATGAACAAACACAAAGGGCTACAAATTACTTCAAATAGAAATCGAAAATAACAATATGAATTCCTATCAAGCATTTCATCAAACACCTATGCCAACACACTGATACGTGTCCTGATACGGGCATCAAAGGGACATGGTTTCTTACCAAAGTTGTGGGACAGCTAGGGTATACCTAATTGAATGCAACTATGAAGAAAAATCAGGAATTTAAAGGTGTTTGATAGGTTTTACCTATTGAGGGTGAACCCTTAATGTAAAGGCCTATGAAATGAGGGCTTCTCTCCAACTTGCAATGATCCCAAGCCCTTGAATCCTTACTAGCTAGTCACCAATGATGTCCTCCACTGTTGAGGAGTCCAATGCAATTGATTTGGTCTAATTTGGAGGAGAAATGGAGAATTGGTGAAGGTTTGGGGAAGAACACAAGTAGGGTTCTTTGTAGAGATGAAAAAGAGGCAAAAAATTGTGAAGGGGTGATTTAATAGGGAGAGAATGGGCTTGATGGCTATGGTAAATGATTAGGGTTAGGGTTTTAGATGAGTGGCTAAGGTTTCTCCACCAATTTCTAGCTCAATCAAGGGCTCTCATCAAAAGTAGGTTTCTAATATGTTATCTAACCAAAATATCTCCTAACATAATATCTAGATATTAATCTAACTTAGTCATTAAGTCTCTAACCTTCTAACTAAGCTTCCATGGACATCATTAACATCTAGGTTAGGTCAAAACTAGGTTAGTCTCTAATAAAAAGATTAGCACCACAATAATCAATCAAAATTCATTTTCATTAAAAAGTCCAAAATGACCAAAACACCGCTAGGCTAAAAGTCAAAATTAGTCATCCTAATCACATGGTTAGGTCCCCATGGTCATGGTTAGTCTCTAGGTCATGCAGTCTCTAGGGTTGCACTAGCAAAACATCAAAATCAGAAGTCAAGGTTTTAAATAGTTTTAAATTGATTAAAAGTCACCATAAATCATATCATGATTTAAATAACATTATTAAATAATTAAAAAAATACAAAAGTTTAAAATTACCCTCATTTTAGAAACTGGGTGCTACACACGCTACCCACTTGACCAATGCTTTGAAAGCAACTACTAAATTTAAGCTATTATACATCTATTATTAGCCAACACACGTGAAAACTAGTTGAAATGGCTCTATCAAACTGCCCCAAAAAGATAATATATTTGGGAGCTGAATCATTTTGAATAGTAGTGCTCAGGTGGTTATTTTTTGTTTAATTGCCTAGCTATGAACTTTGTGAGGAATACAACCAAGATTTAGTTGCATGGCTATCATTTTGAATACAACCAAGCTTTAGGTGCCTGGCTATCATTTCGAATACTACTACTATTGTTCAGATGCAAACATAGACTACCCTTGGCCTATAACTTGGTATATGCAAATATTCTTGTTAGGACTATGTATCCAAACTGCAGCTCACTTGTTCATAAATAGCATTTGGTACACTAGAATCTCACATAATTCTTTTAATACACATACACAAACACAAATATTCTGATACATGTTTGTAGTGTAAGTATATAGGAAAAGACTCGTGACAGTATGCAAATCAAGAGTAGTTTAGGTAGAACAGTAACAGATGCCCCCTGTAACTCCTCTTTCCGGAAAAATTTTTAAAAATATATTTTTTATTTATTTGATTTAAATGATGATTTTTAGATTTTTATAAATAATTATTTAGTTAATTATTACGATAGATGACTTTAGCAATGGTTGAGTTTTGAAGTATCAGACGACTAGCAATCGTGGCACGGATAGTGCAGTGGCGTGCCTTGACTAGTATTTTAGTTATGCTAGGGGAGGTCTAGCCATAGTGATGTCCGAACTAGAAAAACCAGACCATGTAGTGAATTGACTCATTTAAATAATTAATTAGATATTATTTAATATTATTGATTTTTAGATGACCCGGTTGTACCAAATCAGCCCGAACTGGACCCAAACCAAATCCAAGCCCATGTAGGCATGTAGTTGGACCAAATACCGCCATGTAGACATATTTGGTAAATACAAATATTTTTGTATATATTTTTAGGAATTGGCAATTATTTTCTAAATATTTGTTATATGTACATTATAGGTATTATTATTATTAAATAGTGTTTTACAAAATTTGTATGATCTTCTGGAGCCAGATAAGTAGTACGCATATATCCATCAAAAATGACTATCAGTCTATATTAATTGTTTTAGGATTATTTATTATTATTGGATTTATTATTTTATTGTTAAATGAAATTACCCCT